>APFE030734735.1:204529-230783 GCA_000404065.3 Pinus taeda
CTTGTGAGAAGTATTATGCTGTGTAATGTTACATGACTCAATCATTAATATACAGATAGTTGGGGTTTTTTGCGAGATGCTTTCCCCGGGATACATACTGTGTTAATGTGTGAATGCTCTTGATGTTTTATTGTTATTGATGCTGCTATATTGATGATCAACGTAGAGGAGCTTATGTATTGTGTATGTTTTCCGCAATAGTACATGATCAGGATAATCTCTGTTGAATATGTGTTAAATTATTCAAAATTTCTACAGTTGGGATATAACTCGTGTGGTATATGTATGTATTTTATTGATATCGTTAATGTTTTATTATTATTGTTCATTTCCTTGTTATTATTCAGAATTAATGTTACTTCGGATTGTTGTTACTCAAGGTTGATGTTATTTACGATTGTTGTTACTTGATTGTTGATTTATGTTGCATTGATTTAGAATTATCTTGGGTCAATGACTTTTTATTTTGTAATTGATCAATACTGGGTAGGGAACATTGTAGCCTTCATAGACCTTGCATGATAATATTGAAATAACCATACGGACCCCAGGTTGAGAATAAATGTACAAAGGGATTGAATGTATAAATCGATATTAGGACCCCAACAAAGCCACACTAGAAAGAAAATGTAAAATGCAAAATATGGTTGGGAATTAGTTAGAACTTGGGAAAAAACCTAGTGTGAGCTTTACCCCCCCATTAGCCATCATCTAAATCCTCAACATTTAATGCTTCATCTAAAATAAAGGAACTCTTCGATGTCCCAACCTGAATGAGCAAGAAATTACTACATCTTTAAGGGTTATTTGAAATGCACAAAGTAAGCTTGGTCTCCTAAGCTATGCATGAAAGAAAGAAAAAATATTAAACCAAAAGGCACACTAGAGGGGTGGAAAAGGCATGTCAAGGAAACCGGTAACTTTTTCCTTAACGATTTCTCCCTCCTTAAATCATTAAACTCAAGATGTTGGACCTCCATCAACTGGTCTCATGGTTATGGCATCTTCCTTGAACTCTTCCTAACTCCATGACCACGTTATCACATGCACCTATGGATTAATGGGTCTACCCAGGACACATCGCTCCCCTTAGCGGCTGGAAACACCTAATAGATTTCTCAACCTAAACATCTCTAACGTAAGTGAGATATCTTGTTTGCAAATCTTGAGTTAGTAAGACATATGAAGGTAATCCTTGTGTGAATTATTTATGTACCCCTAGCATTAAATATGGTCGAATATGATGCTTTAATGGTTTATGTCTATAAATATGGTGATTTCAATTGATTTTGCAAGGTTTTTTTAGGTGGTAGCAGACATGCAATAAAGATCCCTCAAGGGATGGCTTAAAACCTTTCTAGTAAACTGCAAGGAACAATTTTCCCAATTCTAAGAGTATATGTGACCTTGTAGCCCCAACATTTCCCCTCCAAAGATGAGTGTTATGCCTTAAGTAGATTCCACATGGTTTCATACATCTTGATGTACCTCTAGATGTTGAAATGTTGAGATAGAGAGCCAAGGTGTTGCCTTATTTAATGATGTGCTCATATGGACCTGAAACACCCCTATGATGGCCTTACACTATTTGATGTGTGTTTCCTTGTTGTATAGCCTAAATGAGGATGAAAAACATTGAGATGATTTTGGAGGGATGGAATGCCACGCCTTGATGTGAACACTTTATCCAAATGATGCCAACACATACCTACGTCCTCTAGGATGGTGACATGGACCCTTTTGAGGATTACGTTGTGGTGGAGGAGGTGTCATTTGGAGATGATATGGAATGGATCATTATATCATTTTTCATCAACATTGATGCATTTAGACTGGAAAAAATGGAGGGATCAAATCACAAGACCATTTCTCCTCGATGGGTCCTAGTTTGACAAATTGGGGTTTGAAACCTTCTGGAAGCATTTTGAGAAATTAAACAACATTTTTGGGGGATAAATATTTGCTACTTAAGTGTGCACTCCCCTTTTATATTCTACACTCAAATACCTTTCCAATGGTGCAAGAAAGATCTCAAAGGGAATATATATGCAAAATTTATGCCACCTGGAAGTTGACCTTCCTGTTTTCACCACCATGATTCAAGAGGATGCCATAAGAGAACCCATTATTCATGGAAAAAGAGTTATCCACATGATAATGATGAATAAGAATCTATAAGAATCAATATTTTAACTCTATTTAAGATCTGAAGGATTCAAAATTAAACATTAGCAACATATTGGGTTGTGTTATAACTAAGCCACTAGAGGGGAAATGGATTCCATTATGTTCAAGTGCATTTTGTTCCATAGATAAGCATAGTAGCTGAAAGTGGATAGAGGGAGAGAAAACAGAAAGGATTTTTGTACTATATTAAACCATGAGCCATAGGTCTCATTAATTTTTACTTTCATCCATTTCCATTCAGAGAAAGACATAATAGAGTAGCCTCACCTTCCAGTTGGATTTTCTCCCATAAGGGTTTCCTAGACCATATCTTGTGTTCATTGTGGTTTATGAATTTTATTTTATTTTTATTTATTTCCCATATTTTATCTATTACATGCATAAGCATAAGACATTTTTAGTAATCCAAAAATATAAGCAAAATTAAACCACATAGTGTATATTCCAGATTTACGAATGTATTTTAGTAGATCTGTTAGACAAATTGTCGAGTGGAATATCCATGGTAGTTTATAGATCATATTAGCATCAGAGCAGGTGGCTTTGGATATTTTGTGGGTGTTGCAAGGGATCCAAATCGATTTAAGAAAAAAGTCATAAAACCCTAGCCATGGCAACTGCATCTATTAATAACCCTCAATATTAGGAAGATGATAGGTTCTCTAGGTTGGAAGAATAGTTCACAGATAATAGTCATAACCTGAATCTCCTTATGGTAACTCTAGTGAAAAAGTTTTGAATTAGAGAAGATAAAGGTTCCAAATTAGTGACCACATCAAAGCAAATATAAGGGGATTAGGAAGGACTAGAGAGCGATCCTAAGGAAAAACTCGAAAATGAATGAACCAGTTCTTGTGCCATGAACCATTCATAATCCTTATTCAAAATTAAAGTGAAGGTTGACATCAAGCCCTATCAAGGTGAGATTGATGCCTTGAAGTTTAATCACTAATCACAATAGTTAGATGTTTATTTTAGCATTCATCACATAGAGGAAGAAGAGAAAATTTCATTTTAACCCCTGAAATTAGAGGGCCATGTCTTGACCTAGTGGGAAATCCACATGAAAGACCTCAAACTGAAGGAAGATCCTTCAGTGACTAATTGGAAGGATTTCAAAACTCTCATAAAGCCACAGTTCTACCTTATTGGGTGTGTAGATGATCCAGGTGGATATTGGTGTCACCCGCCTATTCCATTTGGATCCCCAACATTGTTTCCTTTCAGCTTCTTCATTTCCAACATACTTTCTATTTTATCAGTTTTTTGGGTTGTGAACTTCTAGAGTCGTTTTGAGGCCCTAAACAGTGTTTTTTGGGGAAAATGGGCAAATTGAATCTATTCACCTATCATATGTGATCAAATTTTTTTTATCCTCAGATAGATCTTTCTAAAGAGGTATTGTGCACGCCAAATGAAGATCGTATGCCAAAGTTATGACCCCAAGAAATTGACGTTCTAACTAACCCCATTGGGGCCCACAAACTTTTGGTCCTACATCTCCTAGGGTTAGGTTTTTGGATGTTTAGGGTTTCTCATTGTTTATTCATGATAAAAAGGCCTCAAAGGCTCATTAAAACTCAATTCAAAAGGCATGTAGCCACCAGATCTCTTCTCAGAGATAATCTACCATTGCCCGAGCTAATTTGTTTATTTTCTGCATGTAAACGGTTTTCAACAGTTGATATTTGTGGAAAATGCGACAAGATGATGGAACTTAGTGAAAAGAAGTCGCCTTCACTAAGTGGGCCCATAGGCTATTTTTGGCGCAAAGTCTATTTTTAAACTATGTCTATTTTTAGACATATGGATCATGGTCTATGAGTTGCAGGATGCTATTTATGGATGATTGGTCATGTTGGTAAAAATAGATGGACCTCTATTTTTAGACATATGGGCAGAGTCTACTTTTAGACTGCCATTCAAAAAAATAGAACAGCCAAATATTATTAGCTCTTAATGATATTTGGACTATAAACATTATCTTATCCTCTTGCAGCACTTCAGTTCGAGCTACGGATGTGGCACATGCCACTGCCAGAAGGAAATATGCTTTTCCTATGGGTTAGTTGAGCTATTGCATGATGGACTTCAGTTAGAACTCAAGTGATTGAGTTTGGTGGAGTTGATTGGGGAGTTGATGGAGTTGTGTCAGTTTGACTTAGTTGAACTAGTTGTATTTAGTCTAACTGACAAATACACAAGTGATGAGTGGTGTGAATTAATTAATAATTAATTCACTAATTATTAACTCATAAATCAACTAAATAATACATCAGTTAACTCAGTGCATGGACAGTTCAGTGGAGACAAGTGTTAGAGGTGGGTGAAAGGGTGAGACTACTATCAGTTGTGACTATAGCTGTGCATGAGATTTGCACAATCATTGATTGAGATTGCCAATGAGGATTGTGCAGCACAGGCCAAGGGAATTCGAACTTGGATCTGATCTATTCTCAACAGGTATTGCGCAGTGGAGGCAAGCAAACATCGAAGGAGATTTGAACCTGTGACTTGATTTAGATCTGAGCTAGTTTGTGTGTAGCATGTGGAGATAGTACTGAGTACTTGTGAGGAGTATTATACTATGTATTGTTACATGTTCTCTATCATTATAATATACAGATAGTCGGGGGTTTTTATCTGAGTGCTTTCCCCATTACATACTGTGTTGATATGTGTGATTGATGTTTCAATGTGCGCATGTGATTGTTTTTTTAATTTCGCAAATTGATGATCAACGTAGAGGAGGTTATGTATTATGCATGCATTCCGCAAATAGTGTATAATCAGGATAATCTCTGTGAATAAGTGTCATATTATTCAAAATTTCTACAATATTTATTAATTGAAGTTTTGTTTTGTTGTATATTTGTGTTTTTATTTAAATCTATATTTCATTTCGTTCCTTCATAAATTTGGATCAGTAGAGGACCATTGGATCTAATGGCATTACATTAAGCAGAGATGGGGGTAGAGTGTACAATTGTACGTCATGAAATTTAGGAAGATGGCAATAATGCATGGTATCTCTACAATGAACCCAAATGCACTCCTCAAGTATATGGGAGTTCTACATATCCATTTTTGGAAGCAAGGGATGTTGTTCAAACCCAAAACAATGGATGAGGCTTGTGTATAGGCATAATATCTATATGACATAAGCCAAAAGAAAGGACAATCAAGTGGTTCAAAATAGAAGGAGCACCAAGAAGCTTCCAAGGAGAGAAAGAAGAAGTAGAAAGTGAGAAAATACACAAATACAGTAGCTATAATAAACCAATGGAAATATCCCAGTAACCACTACAAACATTGTAACAATCATGGTCATCCAAAGTAGAAGTGTTGGAAGTTGCATCCAGATCTCAACCCAAAAAGCAAAAATAAATACACTAAGTAGAAAAATCTCATGGTCGTTGATTTGAGCAGCCAAATGGAAAGAAATTTGGACGTGGGTAAGAAGATGGTCTATACATCAATGTAAAAGGGGGTGATTTTGAGTATCCTTCAAAAATAGGAGGAGAATAAAATGACTAGACTCTTCCATAGAAAGATCGATCAAGAAGACAAAAATTGATGCTTTATTCAACTCAGGATCACATGTAAATATCATAATAGTATATCTCATCAACAAACTAAGGCTAGAGACTCGTGACTATCCTAGACCATGTCCATTCAAAGGGATTAACAAGGAGGCAAAGATGAAGGTAAAAAAACAATGCAAAACAAATTTGCTATTAGTCATGACTTTATTGATGAAATAGAGTTAGATGTAGTTCCACTTGATGTATGTGGATTTTTATTTGGAATTACTTATATGTACATATGGGATGTGATATTCATGTGAAGAGCCAACCACTATCACCTCATTAAGGATGAAAAATATTTCACATTAGCGTGCAGAAGGGTAAATCAAAGATCTCTCTAGTATGTGCCAACCAAGCTAAAAAGCTTATTAGTTCTAGCAAGAAGTATGTTTTTTTAAGGAAAAAGTAGTTTGTAGAAGAGTCCATGAGAAATAAGTCCTCCAGAGAGGGGCGAACTAAGGAATAGAGACAATAACTAGAAGATCTTTTACATTCATACAAGAGTTTATTCCAAGCTACCACCCAAGAGGCAAGTGGAGTGCAAGATCTAGCTATTTTCAAAGTCTTTGTTGCCAAACATTGGGACGTATAAGCAATCCATTATATAGGCAAAGAAGGTGAAGAGGAAATTGCAGTAGCTACTGGAAAAAGGTGTTCTTTGACCAAGTGCCTAACCATCTAGGTCACCCATTGTATGAAAAATAAGGATGGGACTTGGTGGATGTGTATTGAATTACAAGGCATTAAACAAAATTATGCTCAAGAATAGGTACCCCTTACTTAGGATAAATTATTTGTTGGATCAGTTGTAGCAAGCCAAATACTTCACCAAGCTGGAATTAAAGTTTGGATATCACGAAGTTCAAGTTAGAGAAGAATATACCTAGAAGGCCACCTTCAAAACCAAGAAAGGTTCGTATGAGTGGTTAGTCATGTCATTTCGCCTATACAATGCACCAACTACATTCATGATAATAATAAATGATATATTGTGCCCTTTTACGAATTCAATTGTTATTATTTATTTGGATGACATGCTAGCATACAGTGCTAACTAGGAGGAGCACATCTCACATTTGATGCAGGTGTTAGAGACACTGAAGAAGCACAAATTACTATAAAATCTCAAGAAGTGTGAGTTTGCACAATATTCTTTAGTGTATTTTGTATATGTGATAAGTGGAGGAAAGTTAAAGGTATATCCTACCAAGATAGAGGCCATCATGAAGTGGTTGGTGCCTATTAATGTTTTTTATGAGGAGTTTCATTATGGTAGCACAATACCTAAGGAAGTTCATAGCCTTTTTTTCAGCAGTAGCAACACTAGTCCACACCATAATAGTGAATGGAAAGAGTTTCCAATGGGGAAAGAGTTAGAAAAAGTCCTTTGAGAACTTAAAGAAGAAGAGAGTCAAGCATTGATTCAGTATTACGAAACTTTACGCAACCCTTCAAAGTGGAGATATATGCGAGTGGGTATACTATGGGAATGGTCTTGATGTAGGCAGGAAGGCATGCATGCTACCATTCTGAAGTATTTCATAGGATGATTCTTAACTACCCTACCTATGACAAGGAGATTTATGACTTGGTACAAGTTGTTAAGAAGTGGAAACCTATCTAATGGAAAAGGAGATAGTAATACATACTTATTAGCAATAACTACAGTGCATGCAGGTCTAGAGTAACCTACAACAAGTCATGCATTACAAAACAATGCAAACTTTGAAACGGGAACTATAAACTCAAAACGGGAACTCTCGCCAAAAAACCCCGAAAAAAACATAAAAAATAGTGTTAAAAACGAAAAGTGTGTATACTAGAACGATGGTTATTTTTAGGGTGAATTTTGAACATGTTTTAAAAATGGCAGTGAAAACGAAATTTTCGTGCAAAAATTGTGCAAAAAACACACTAAAAATGAAAAGTGTTGATACTGGAATGATGGTTTTTTTTGTTGGGTCAATTTTCAACATTTTTAAAAAATGCCAGTAAAACCGAATTCTTACGTGCAAAAAAACAGTTGTTTTTGAGGAAAAAACACAATAATTTTTTTGGTAGAATAACATTTTTTCTTTCCTAAGTATAAATTAAACATGTTTTAGTAATGACAATAAAGATAAAATAATGGGATCTGAAACACATTAAAATTCTATTAGTTTTCATCCATGTTGTTAAACATATAATAACATCATACTAAAGATCGCTAAAATTCTAATTGTTTTCAACCATAACATTAAAGATACAAAAAAACTAGAAATTTTCGACCATCAAATTAAAACACCATGACATTATGAACAAATTACATGACTAAATTAATCAAAATGTCATTATTTGTATATTGAATGAAACACACATTATATCTCTAATTTATTGTTGCATTGTAGATATTCTAAACAACAAAAAATCATGATAATTAAAACATATAATCCAACAACATAAAAATGACTCATAACTTCTTATTTAACACCATATGGAAATCAAAAAATTTATTTCAAGATACAATGCAAACATCAGTTATATAAATTGCCTTAGACAATTATTCAAAATTACTCATATTTTCTTGCACACCATCAGAATTCACATCTTCAGATGAATGACTGGATGCGGATGAACATGTTCCATATTCTTCTCTTTCATCAACTAGTGCCCCATCTGAGTCCACATGCATGCCCACCATTTCAGGTTTCAAAATTCTTCTGGATCTACGATTGGTTTCAGTAGACTCCCATCTCAACATTGTTCCTTCTGGTAACAACCTTTTCAGAATATCTATCGTCTTGAAGTGATGAGTTCCTCTCTTTGTTAAATTGAAGTCATAAACAAGTAAGTCAACATCCTTCAATTTTAAGAGGTATGTGTGGCGGCGATTTATATTTGTACCCTTTCTTTTTCTCTTTCCGCCAATTTTTTTGTCAACTACCATCTCTGGCTTATACACACCACTAAATGGGTGTGTATTTTTGGCATACCAATGTACTTGAACACCTGTAAGATCTTCATTTTCTGTAAAGACCTTTATAACCTTAGCAACCCAGAATGGATATCCATTGGGATCTCCATCTGCTAACACTACAATCATGCAACCCTCCTTAATATCATGTACTGAACCCCTGTAAAGGTCTTCAATGGCTTCATGTTGTGCACGAGATCTTCTGGAACCAATATACATCTCCCTTTCCCCTGCCTGTAAAGAATTAATAATACCTTGAGATTGTTGTTGTTCAACAATGTTTATTTCCTCATGTTCATTTGACACATTTTGTGGCCAAATAAATGGATTTTTCAAAGGTATATCTTATCATTTGTTGTTGTTGAAATGATATCACGTTGATTATTGAAAAATGACTCCCACCAAACTGAATCAGCAATGTCAAAGTACTCATATGTATATCTAATACATTTTTAAATTTCTTCTAGGCAATCAAAATAATTTATATCTCTATTTTGTTTGCATGCATTATGAACTTCACCAACTGATTGTAAAAACAATATTTTTGATGCAAATATTGGATGATCTAGAATGAACTTCAAAAATTCCAAACCTAATGATGATGCCCATTCTGCAGTAGTTGAATACTTCTTGCCCCATATTAGTGTTTTCCCATCAATTTTTTTGATACGAAATTGATGTTGGAAGCTAATGTCATTAAGTTGTTCAATGCATTTCTCCTCACCATTCGATCCCAGAATAAACCTTTGCATGTTAATAGTTTCTTCCAACACATCAAAAGTAGGCTTTGGCATGTATGATTTCTTAATACATTCAATTAATGATGGCAAGCTCCCAACTTCCTTCCTCCTCAATGTGACTAAAAAACGACTGAACATCTGATCAATATGGTCATGAGTGTGCCCAACAAGAAGGAAACCAACCTTTACCTTCTAAAAAATTCTCAATTCAACAAGCATGTTTAGATATCCAAAAACAACCTAATTTTTTGTTTTCACGGCAAGTGTTGTCCAATTGTAGATACAAAACTTCAGGAACATTACCAGACCAATGAGAAAGCACATCATGAATTATGGTTGTCGTCAGATTTGCATCATTATGAATATTTGGAGCTGTGAATTACACCCTTGGCAACATTTTCCCATTGAATACCATACAACCGACCAAGTGATACTGAATAAAATTTTCCTCCTGTAAATTTTTGGTTGTGCGAACAAAATGTGGTAAAAGTGTTTTCGTCCATACCATCAATTATCAAACCAAAATATTTATTTTGATTATCATAACACTTCTTTCGATGCTTGTACAACTTTTTCCTTTCACTTTTTTGTTGTTCGTGATGCTACTGGAGTTCTTTGACAATGGAATCTATACAACATAAAAGAAAGTCATTAAGAAATACGTTTTCATAGTTGATGACTATACAATTTTAAAATTTAAAGTTATGAAAGCTTACCTCATTCTGACCCTTCACATTTATCCCTTTTTTATTTAAGAGAAGCACATGTACTGCAAATACCCATCCTTATCTTCTCAGGAATGCGGATATTGTTGAATTATTTCTTCCATACCTTCACAAAATATTGATATGTAATAAACCGACCATGTCCCTCAGAACCTTCTGCATATTCTTTGTATAAGTTATAGATTTCTCGTCTTGAAAAATTATCCGGAATATGTATTGTCTCTCTATTTGGCATACACTCTCCATGCTTTAAAAAGAAATCTTTCATCCATGACATTGCAGTATTTAATAATGTTCCAAACTGGCGTTTATGACGTACTTCTAAATAAAATGTGGGATCCTTTTCCAATTTAATTTTCTTGGATTCACAAGGGACGAAAATTACCCATCGAATGAAACATTTTGAAAGCCTTTCTACAAATAAATAAAGTCCCAATATTCTAATCATAACCTGACAATGTAGATTGGATGCACCCAACTAAATATGAATTTTGCATGCTTTTATTCATTGACAAATATCTCTTCCTTTTCTCTAATGCAAATCTGAAATACATATGTTGCAAGCAATCTTTCTGATAACATTCACTTGAAATGAGAGCAGTGATATAACTTCTTCTCGTCAGATATTCTACTCTACCCCTTGTATAACTAGAACATATTGGATTGATACGAAAAGGTCTGCTCCTACTCCTCGATACAATATTTCTCGGCAACATCCCCATCATTGGATCATCCTTTGTATAAGCATTTTCATCATCATTCTAAGGAATGTTATCCTCACTATGATTAGTTGTGCTTTTGAAATACTGACCTGGAGGATATTCTTCATCTTCCCCTTCTTCAGTGCTACTGTCATAGTCCTTAGAATTAGCACTAAATGGAAAATTTGACTCAATGTTTATTGGATATTTTTCCTCATGTGCATTGTCAGTGTTGCTCTCATAGTCCATAGAATTAGGACTACATCGAAAATGTGACTATTTACTTACTGGAAATTCTACATCCTGTCCTTTTTCACTGCTACTCTCATAGTCCTTAGGATTAGGACTAAGTGCTTTCGTATCCTTCATCACTACCACTCTCATAGCCCTTAGGATTAAGACTAAGTGGAGACTGTGACGCTTTATTTATTTGAAATTCTTCATCATGTTCTTCATTCATTTGAAATTCTTCATCGTGTTCTTCATCACTACTGCTTTCATAGTCCATAGGATTAGGACTAAGTGGACATTGTGACACTCTATTCATTTGAAATTCTTCATCATGCTCTTCATCATTGCTGCTCTCATAGTCCATAGGATTAGGACTAAGTGGACATTTTGACACTTCATTCTTTTGAAATTCTTCATCACTGTTGCTTTCATAGTCCATAGGATTAGGACTAAGTGGACATTGTGACACTCTATTCAGTTGAAATTCTTCATCGTTGATGCTCTCATAGTCCATAGGATTAGGACTAAGTGGACACTGTGACAATCCATTCTTTTAAAAATTTTCATCATGCTCTTCATCATCGCTGCTCTCATATTCCATAGGATTAGGACTAAGTGGACACTATGACACTCCATTATTTTGAAATTCATCATCATGCTCTTCATCACTGTTGTTCTCATAGTCCATAAGATTAGGACTAAGTGGACACCATGACACTCCATTCTTTTGAAATTCGTCATCATGTTCTTCATCACTGTTGCTCTCATATTCCATAGGATTAGGACTAAGTGGACACTGTGACACTCCATTCTTTTGAAATTCGTCATCATGCTCTTCATCACTGTTGCTCTCATATTCCATAGGTTTAGGAATAATTTGACACCCTGACACTCCATTCTTTTGAAATTTGTCATCATTCTCTTCATCATTACTGCTCTCATAGTTCATAGGATTAGGAATAAGTGGACACTGTGACACTCTATTCAGTTGAAATTCTTCGTCATTGCTTCTCTCATAGTCCATAGGACTAGGACTAAGTGGACACAGTGACACTCCATTCTTTTGAAACGTTTCTTCATGCTCTTCATCACAGCTGCTCTCATATTCCATAGGATTGTGACTAAGTGGACACTATGACACTCCATTAGTTTGAAATTCGTCATCATGCTCTTCATCACTTTTGGTCTCATATTCCATAGGATTAGGACTAAGTGGACATTGTGACACTCCGTTCTTTTGAAATTCGTCACCATGCTCTTCATCATTGTTGCTTTCATATTCCATAGGTTTAATATTAAGTTGACACCCTGACACTCCATTCTTTTGAAATTTTTCATCATGCTCTTCACCACTACTGCTCTCATAGTCCATAGGATTAGGACTAAGTGGACATCATGACACTCCATTCTTTTGAAATTCTTCATCATGCTCTTCATCACTGTTGCTCTCATAATCCTTAGGATTAGGACTAAGTGGAAACTGTGATCTTTATTTATTTGAAATTATTCATCAGTGTTGCTCTCATAGTCCTTAGGATTAGGACTAAGTGGAAGAATTGACTCATATTCATAGTGGAAGAATTTCTGTTATATTCATCAATATGAATAGAGTTGTTACGCAACGAAGATGTTGATGCTTCACAAAGTGAAACTTCACTATCAGAAGAACCCATCACTTTCAAATAGAATAGGTTGAATGATACAAATGCAGACTCTCCTAATGATATTATATAGCTTAAAGAATGAAAATTTCCCTCCAAAATTTTTCCCTCCCAAACTTTTTCCTCGAAAAATTTCGTTTCATGTATTTCCCTCCATTATTTTCTTCTATAATTTATTGAAAAATTTTAACTAATTTTTTTTTATGAAATAAATCTTTAAATTTAAAATTGTGAATTAAATCTTTTACCTAAATTAATTTAATACTTAAACTATATAATATTTACTAGACACTTGAATAATTTTATTTTATTTATTTATTTTTTTTTTTTTTTTTTTTTTTTTTTACCGTCTAAAACAAATTAATCCCACATTCACGATGTTGTAAAACAATTCCATAATATTCTCTTTATCATAGTTTCCTATATCACCATAACAAAATTAACATGTTAAAATTTATAAAAACAAATTAATCTCACATTAACTATACGATAAAACAATTCTATAATTTCACTTATATAATAAATTTCATTATCACTATTACTCACATCACATCAAGGTTTTATGAGGTTCATTAAAAGACTTGGAGCGAATTTGTGGAGTAGTTACATTGCTATCAACAACATATTCAATGGAAGATTATCGCATTTAAAAGGTTAGTTAATTTTTCTGCTTTGCAATTTAAAACTAAAAATGTTTAATGAAGTTTAATTTTTTTTAGAAATTAAAAAATTTTGTAGGACAGATTTACAAACTACGTCTATAGTAGGCGTGGTGGGCCCAATCAGGCTCCCGACGGCCAAACAAGCTGGTGGGTTAGGGGCGATGGGGCTGGCTACATGGCACCCGCCTCGCCTTGGCCGCCCAACGGCCCGCCGAGGTGATGGGTTGATTCTTGGAATCGAAATTAGCCTGCCACCCTGCAATCCATCGGAATCGGCCCGCCACCTCGACGGGTCATTGGGCCGCCATGGGTGGGGTGGGGGAGTTGGCCACCCGACCCCCCGCCCCACCCCGTCAGCTCCCCGCCCACCCCGCCGACCCAACTGCCCGTCGCCCCAGCTGGTTGTTGGCTCACCGGGGTGGGACAGGGGCCGAACGGCCGGCCCGGGCGGTGAGGTCGAGTGGGGCTGGGGGTCAGGAGTGGGGGCAGTGGTTGGGCCACCAGGGTGGGTTAGGGGGGCCACTCCAAACTGTCAACTCGATTGGCGAGCTTATTTCCAGGGTGGGGCGACAGGGCGATGTATTTTTTAAATTTGTTATTTATTTTTTTAATTGTTATGTTTTACGAAATTAATTATCATTTATTGTTTTCTTTGTTAATTTAAGTTATTATTTTTTGTGGTTAACTGATTTATGTCTTTTTTTAGGAAAATCGCATCAAAGAAGATTTTTGTGAATCTTTATGGACCAAAGGCTCTTAAAGGTGGATCTTCAAAAAACATTGTTGAACAAACCCCCCTGAGCTAATGGCTACAAATCTTTCAGGTGCCTCAAATGAGAAGAAGATGATTTCATACTAGAAGAAATCAAAAGAAGTGAAACTTCCAACAAATGTCTGGTATGTGAAAGAAAGAGAAAGCCAAGATGTGCAAATATATCTATATGTTGATATACCTAATGATAATGGAATTTATGAAGTTCTAGGAAAGGTCATAGACATGTGTTCGGTACCGAACATTGAAGTTGTTTACATTCTTACAAAACCGCCCAAGTCATATGAAAAGATTAAATACCAATTATCATATTCATTGTATGACACGAGAGATGTATCTACAAAGTTGTGTAAACAAATCGTAAATGAGATGACACAAAATATCGTAAGTATTGTTATTTATATTTGTGTTTTGCGTTCTTGTGACTGTCTCACTATATTTTTATAAATTTGTTTTTATTGACATATGATATTTTTTTTGGCAAAATTATGCTGAAAGTTGTTCAATTATGTTGGGAGGCATTCATTTCATAAAGCATGATATTATGAAAATTGTCAACAGTTTCTACTCAGTGTCAGAAGAAGATATGGCAAACAAGCAAAATGTAGTAATTCATAATGCTACAAAACTACATCCAAGGGATCAGAAAGAAAAAAAAAAAAAAAAAGGCCTCTAGTGGATAAATCTAGCAAAGGTAGATAGGTTACTTTTGAAGATGAGGAAGTTGAAACTGGCACTGAAGAATATGTTGTCGTTACTGAGGATGACATTGGAACTGATGTTAGAAAGGAGAAGAGCTGTAAAATACCAAAAGTAACAATGCCCAAGAATAAATCTGTTCTAGTTAATGATGAGAATGTTCTGAGGAAGAAAACTAAAGTTGAACATTCTGAAGTAGTCTTTACCAACAGTCAAGAACCTAGTGAAACTTCAAAAGAAAGCAGAGAAATCATTACACCAAGAGCTGATTTAGAGGATGGCATTATTAAAACAAAACAAAATGCCATTCGACAGAACTTGACAAAGAGAAACTTAATTGAGGGTGGTCATACATTTCAGCGTAATGTCAGACAAATCTATAAGGAAAGTGAAGGACGATGTAAATATCAAATCAGAAAGCCACACCATCTGCATGCTCACAACTTGAAGACATTGATGAGGTACAATCCATATGCTCATGTGGTTAATTGTGTGCTTCTTGTTGATCCAGTTCAAGTTCCCAACAAAGAAGCATTTGATAAGTCAAAATGTTTTGAATACAATTATTATGTGCTTGGGGGGGACCATTTTGTATAAGCTCAAAGACAATTGATGGAGGAATATCCCAATAAACCACGTTTTGAAACAATGAAATGTATCATTTCTGTTGGTTTATTAGATACAGAAGCAAAGTTAGTGGAAGGGGATCATAATTCAGATAATGAATATAGGATGTCTATGACTTTCATCCAAATGGTTTGATTTATTCATAGTGAATTTGAATAAAAATGTGGTGGGGATAAGCTAAATGTTACCGTAGATTTCCGAAAGGAATTTTGTATGGAAATAGGCTATCAAATTGAAGAGAAAATCAATTCAAAAGGCGGCAGATTAAATACTAATTTATTCAGAGGTATTGATAACATTTTCCAATTGCCATTTAGAACTAGAGAGATATGGGAATTGATTAATGATATTTTTAGCATGTGAAAGAACATTGGCATTAAAAGCCAAAAGGTCAAAAGGTCTAAACCATTGATATGTAGCAACAGTAAATCAGGTTTTGAAATGAAGCAGCTTCCAGAAGATATGACTATCACACCTTGGAGAGCATTGCAAGGAGTGAATGATGAAAAAAGTGTCAAAGCAATAGTATCTTGTGTGAGGTCAGGGGAATTATCATTGGAGGAAATTTTTGAGGAATTTCAAAAGTAAGTTTCTTGAATTATTTTTACTTATTTCTAGATTATAATTATCTTTTAAATATTAGATATTGTTCTTGGTAGTATTTGTTATACATATCATTATATTAAATTCAAGAACAAATGGCTAAATTGTTGAATGAAGATAGTTGGGATGGTGTTGTATGCAACTATCCAGATTCAAGTTCTACATCAACATTAAAATATATATATATCTTGCATTTAAAAATGTATTTTGATTTATACATTTATTTTTATTCATCTATATACTATTTTTATTTTATAACTTACACATATATTTGTTTATTTTATTAAAGATGAGGAAGGATGCAAATGGAGCACTAGATAGTTTCAGAACCTTTATTGAAAAAATTAAGATCGAAAAACTGAAGAAGCAACGTCTTAAGAATGTTGAACTTGATCCAACTCTTACTCATTACATTTGGAATGAGCTTGACACTATTCAATATCAAGTAATACAAGGTGATTGTGAAGACATTGCTAAACTCGTACCTAAAAGGGATTATGCCTTAGTTATTGCAGATATTCCCCATGGTTTCAATATTCCAAACATTGACTATGATAGTGACCCTTATACTTATCAAGCTCTTAGTAAAGTGGTTGCGGGATTTCTAGAAGTCACATCATCACCATTATGGAGATTTGTGACATTTCATTCAGACACATTTGGTAATGTTATTGTCAAGCTTCAAGGGGGAAACAAACTCAAGGATGCAGCTTACATAGTAAGACGTTTAAAATGTATACTTGATTAATGTTAAAATTTTCATTTATGTACAAGTTAATTGAACTTTTAATATTTCATGTTACAAGGAAAAGTCAACTCTTCTTAACTGTGAAGATCAACCATTTATAAATGATTGTGAGTTCATCCATACTGATAGTTGGGAAAAAGATGATAGCTATATGTCTATGTTTTTTAATCGGGTAGATGGAAAGAGTCGTAGCCAAGTACTAACTTATGATGTTGTTGTGAGAAAACTAACATATGAAGACAAAGAAGCAAAAGGAGAGATAGTTAAAATTTATCAAAAACCACAGTTATTGATTAACTATCTTATAGACATATGTTTAAATGAAGGAAATTGGGTTCTGGATTTATTTTCTGGCTCAGGTAGGTTTTATTATATGGAATTGAATTTCAGTATCTTATTTCTTATTTATATGTCATAGTACTAATTTACTTCATTATTTCTTTTGTGCTTGATAATTAGGTACAACACTAGCATTTTGCCTTCAAAAAGGAAGAAATTGAATTTCCATTGAAAAAGATCCAATATAGTGCAATTTTATTTAGCAAAGAATTAACACGCTTCAATTTCTTCCAGATGCAATGCAAGAAATTTGGTTGAAGAAAGGGGACTTTAGTGAATCATGTGTGGCAAAACAGGCAAAGGAACCCCAAACACCATTACATGAAACGATTGGAAAGGCATACATTGGGAGATTCGCAAACATCAAAAATCCATTAGAAGAGGAAAATGAGGAAAATGAAGCAGAAAATATTGTGGAAGAAGACAATGATGAAACTCTGGAAGATGAAGAGTTTGGATTACGTGATATTGTTGATTAAATTTAAGTTATGCTTGGAAATCAAGCTCATTGTTTGTAACTATTAATTAGTTATACTTGTAATGTTTTGACTTTGATATTTTATGAGAAGAATAAGCACTCAATTAATGTTGTTATGTGTTCAATATTTGTATTATGTGATTTTCGTATTAATTTTTATGTTAATCATTGTTTTTTGAAAAAAATAGTGATTATTAATTTTTTTTGACATGAAATTCATTTAAAAAAAAAAAAAAAAAAAAAAACAAAAAAAAAAAAAAAAAATTAATTTTAACCATTTTAGTTAAAATTTCCTATAAAAATTGTGATTTTGACATGTCATTTCTAGCAAAAAATTATCAAAATGTATAGTTTTTTAGTTATATTTATGTTGAAAATGGTTATTTTTATGTCAATTGTTAAAAAATATTGTTTTTTAGAGACAATTATTTCATGTGCATTGAAAAATTAATTAACGATGTATAAATTTGTAGAATATCGAAAATTCAAAATATCGACCTTTTTCTTTAAATATGCAAAACATTAAAAACCTCACTAACAAAAAAAAAAACAAGAAAATATGAAGAAGATGACCACTTCAAAAATTGTTAAATTTAGAAACTAATTATTTACATTTCATACATTAGAAAATTTAAAGTCAAAAAATAGGTCTTTTAAAAAAAGGGTCTGATGCAGAATCGCCACTTTTTTAAATCAGCATGAAAATCACTACCATTCTAAAACGTAATGTACATTAAAAAAAACTAAAGTGCTAAAAACTATGCTCTAAAAAAAACGTGTGTTCTACATTGCCCCTTTTCAAAATTGGGTCACTTTTTTGCTATCTCTATGAAACGGGTAACAATATCAGTTCCCATTTCAAAGTTTACATTGTTACAAGAGGATGGGGTTTCTACAACAATTTCATTTAGTGATAAAGTACAAGAAGAGTGGCACAGATAAGTTGGCCAACATGCTTTTAAGGACACCCACATCAAACATAACAACTTTGGGAGCTATGATGAACATGGATCCATTTACCCATGATGCATACAAAGAGGTAAATATAGAGGATGAGGATTTTGAGGAGGTGTTTCAACAATTGTAGAGCTAGAGTGACATGCATGATGGTGGCAACGCAATTGAATACCATCTCTGGAACAAGTTACTCTACAATATATATAAATCATGCATTCCTAAAGGTGAGCAATTTTAGTTGATCAGAGGGCCTCACAAATCCAAGGTTGTAGGGCATTTTGGTTCAAGGAAGACAATATCAAACTTGTAGAGGTATGTGCATTATCCTAAGATGCAACAATAGGTATCTAGGTTCATAAGAGGATGCATTCTTTGTTGTATGAGCAAGCTTGGTAATAGAGTATAGGGTCTATACCATCCCTTGCCTACACCCACTCATCCTTGGGAAAGAATTTCCATGGAATTTGTGGGAGGTTTACGAACAACCAGGATGGGACATGACTACTTGCTCATGGTAGTTGACACATTCAACAAGATGTGTGGCCTAATGTATTGGAAAAAGACCATTGGAGAGAAAGAAGCAATTAACTTGTTCTTTAGAGAGATCCGGGTGCACTTTTGGATACCAAGAGAGTCATTTTAAATAGGAACATAATACTTAGCGCATCTACATTGTGGAAAAATATGGACACGAAGTTGATGAGGTCTATAACATTACATCCATAGATAGATGGGGGAAAAAGGTAGCTAACATGACTTTCATGTAGCATTTGAGAGGTTACAATCAAAAGCCTCCAAATACTTGGCATGAAAATATGTTATATAGACAACACTCTTATAAGAGAGAAATCCACACTTCTACTGGTAAGTCCCCTTTTGAAACTTTTTTGGATTTTTACCACCTTCACCTTCACATATTGCATATGGATAACAAGGAGGGGTGAGGGAGGATTTTAGAGGGGATGCCTTAAGCCCATTGAGAAGGTAAAGCAGATCCATTTGCAAGTATAGGAGATAATTCAGCAGTCACAAGAAAAATGCAAGGCCAGGCATCATCAACATAGAACAAAGAATTCATTTAGAGCGGGCGATATATTATGTTTACAATTAACAAGGAGAGGCTACAATGTCCTAGTAATAAAATAAAGGCTCTATGATATGGTCCTTTTAAGATACTAGAAAAGGCTATATAGAATGTTTATAGACTCAATATACCCCCATATGTGTGAATTTACTTTGTGGTGAATGTAGAAAACTTGAAACTTTATGAGGCTTCCATGATAGATCAGGAAGAGGAACAAGTCCTACCTTCTGTATAGGATTTCACACCATTTGCTCAAGAAGGGCTAACAAAGAATGTCATTTTATAAAATATGCTCAAAACTACAATATTGGGTTAGCATGGCCTTTGGTAGATAAGATCAAAAGGGAAACCTCCATGCAAGTCTAAATGGTACTCCAAGGTGAAGGTAGAGGAAAAAATTCCTCATCTTATTCAATAAAATATTTTGGGGATCGAAAACCTCAAAAAATAGAGAGATATAAAGTCACACGACCATTTTTACTGGTGGGTCTGAATTTGGAAATTTGGGGCTTGAAACCTCCCCAAAGTAGTTTGGGGCATTAAATGGAAATTTTTGGGGGTAAAACTTCTTTTCTTAAGTGCATATTCCCCTAATGTTATTAAAGTAAAATACCTTTCCAACGATGCATGAAAGACCACAAACAGAGTTCGAATGCAAAAGTTACGCCACTTGAAAGTTGACCTTCCTATTTTGACCACTGTGATTAAAGAGGATGCCGCGTCATCCCCCATTATTCATGGAAAATGGGATAGCCACATAATGATGATGATGATTATGACTCTAGAAGATTCAATATTGTAACTCTATTTAAGTGTTGATGGAGTAAAACTTAATCACTAGTAGGCTATTTGGATATGTTATAACCAAGCCACTAAAAAGAAAGAGGGTTTCATTATATTCAAGTGCATTTTGTTCCATATATGAATAGAGTAATTGAGAGTGGATATATATATGTAGAGAGAGAGAGAGAGAGAGAGAGAAAATAGATATGGTATGTTTACTATAGCAGCGCACGGGCCATAGGTCTCATTCTTTTGTACTTGTATTCATTTCCATTCAAATAAAGACTGAGCAGGGTAGCCTCCCCTACTAATTAGGTTTTCTCCTGTAATGGTTTCCCATATCATATCTTGTATTCATTGTCAGTTGTGAGTTTTATTTCACTGTTCTCTATTTTCTATATTTAATTGTTTCATGCATAAGCATAACATAGCAATTAATAAATCCATAAATCTAAGAAAAAATAACACTCATAATGTAGATTTTGAATTTTCAAATATATTTTAATAAATTTGTTGTAACAAATTGTTTAATGGAATATTTATGGTAGTTTATGGATCAGGAGAGGTATCCATGTACTTTGATTATTTATTAGATTTTGGGGGCACTCATGGACCATTTTATCACTTACTTGATGGATATTTTCCATCCTTGGAGGATAACGTCATAGTGGAGGTATTTTATTCCCAACGTGTGGGATATTTGGCATTTTTATAATGTCTAAGAGCCATCTCAAGTACAACATGTGCCCTTTGACCTATTTGAACTCTTCCATCAAACAATTTAGAGATTTTATTGCAAATAATATGAAAAAATGACTTGGTTACCATCATATAAATAGAGGGGAGTTACTTTTCATTATTCATCATCATTATTCACTCACTCCTTATTCTCTAAAGGACTGTGCTCTAGCTCTTGTCTTTCTTCTTGGATGCAATGTGATTATTTGTGGAGAAAATTGCCTTAGAAGGGATATTTTTGCATGGTGAGACTTTTGGGATTGATTGAAGTGATTCTTGTTGGAATTGAGTAAGTTTAATGTCATTTTTTTCTAATTTTCATGTTATATTTTTCAATTTAGGGTATCTATGTGTGCCATATTAAAAAGTGCAATATCTTTTCTTGAAATCTTAATTATTTTTGGTGTGTAAAATTTGTCTTGCAAAGGGGTGGTAGGAGGGGGAGGGGTTTCATTCAATCTCGATGGAACATTGGTAACTCGATACTCCTAGGGATTGGGTCTAATGACTAACAATCATGCTCAGTTGCATGCTCTATTGCTAGGAATGATATTGGCTAAAGATGTAAATATTCTAAATATCATGATCCTAGGGGAATCTCTCGTTACAATCCAACATCTTCAAAAAAGTTCCTAAGACAAAAGAAAACCATCTCAAGGTTTTGCTTCAAATAGTTTCAAGAATCCTGGATATCTTCCAGCAAAAATACTTCTGCCATGTGTTAAGGCACCACAACACAGAGGCATGTATCCAAGTCAATCTTTCTTTCCTACTCAAAGTTGGGCAAACTAATATTAATATAAATTCAAGGTGGAGAGGCATCCCTTGACATCTCTCGCCTTATCCTCGACATAATTTCATGATCCACCTCTTATACATAAATTTTGTAACATTTTTTTGGAATTTTTATTAGAAAGGGTGAGTGCATCTTGTTGGATGTCATGGCAATTCTTGTAGAAGGGCTACACGTAGTTGATGTAATGTAAATATTCCCAAATGTAGAGAGTACAAAGAATTGGTGACGACATCACTCGCAAGGACCTCCCATCACAATTGGTAATGGTTTCAATGGCTGGAGAAATTATGAAGAGTAAAGGTATAATTAATGGATAAGCATGGGAGTGGCCTCCTCTACTGCTTAGATTTGTGGCTCTCAGCCATCCCAACATTCATGTACTTCCTCCTTTGGGTCATCTGCATTCCCATTTCCATTGGTGAGGTGTGAATTATGCGTTGCTTTGTAATAGCTCTGTGTTGGTCACCTCATCTCCTTCAAGAAGCTCATTGTATCGGACTTGGAGCAGCAGTCACAATCACATAAGGAAATTAGGCAAACCATTTGACTTTAGGCAATTTGAAATTCTTATATCGGATGCAGCTCGTCACTGCTCATACTCCTCTATCAAACTTATTTATTTATAGGTAGCCTCTTCTCTTCTATCCATTAGCCTTGGTTTGTATTCAAAATTGTCAGTTAAGTACCCCTTTAAGCATCCCAATATCCCCCCTGCAATTTGTTTTTTTCTCTTTGGGTTTTGACATTTGATCTATTCCTTTCTTTAGATTCTTTCTCATTGTTTGGAGTCCTATGGGCCACCTTGGCATTCATAACTAAACGTCCCTGAGGCCCTGCATGCCTTATTGGTGTTCAGTCCCTTAGCAGTTAGAGAGTGTTCTTTTCTTTCGTCTATGTTACTCGAATTTTGGGTGCTTTGTCCTTGTTTTGTGCTACTATTACCCCATATTCACTCCTAGTTTTACCTCCTCATATTTGTGGTTTTGTTAGTTGGTGTTTAGATTTTATTAGCCTCCTCTTCTCCTTTTTGTTGCAATGAACACTCACAACTGGAAAAACCCAAGAGCAGCGGGACAATATAGGTGTTTGAACTACACTTAACATATTAAGTCCTTGCAATTAGATATCATGGATACTAAATTGAAGTTGCAAGAACAAAGGTGAGTTATTATCAAACATATGGAGGAAATATAGGATATTAAAAGCAAATTGGCACATCATGATGATGAAGTGGGTACCCTTCATCAACAAATCGAGACCCTGCAAGCTAAACTCTCTACTAGGAAAAGCCACAGTTTGGAATCAAGCACCTCTAGTCAGCATGTAGGAAAAACTATACCAAACCTCAACATGCCTTTGGACGAGGAATCCCACACATTCTTTCTAATGCATTCTCACTATAAATGTGCTTTCTTGCTTGTTCAATTTTGTAAACTCTTCTCCTTTTGTCAACCAGTTTGAGTAAATCCTCGAGTAAATATTATAGTGATAGTAGTAAATTCCCCTCTAGAGGATCATATCTCAAGAGAAATCATGTACCCTACTTGCCAAGTAATTGTTGCATCTGGGCACAAATTTTAATACAAAATCTACTTAATTTGTAAAAAACAAATTGTCTTGCAAGAATCCATCAAAGGATCTTGGTTCATACATTTGTTGACCTTAAAATATCCCACATAGAGAAGTCATTATAGTTTCTAAGTGAAGAAAACCAATATTTCACCCTCTTCATCCAAAGTCCTCTATCATTGACCTTCCCCTAATTGACTCCATTGCCAATTAAATAAAGGCACTTGTCCAGTAGGTGTTGATCATTATACTTTTTTCTTTCTTCTTTAATTTTATAGTAAATAGTGTTAGGGTTAGCTTAAAATTTGCATTTCCTAGCAATTTTATGTCCATTTTTTATTGCTCTATTGGCAGTGATCACATTTAATAAATAATAAAAGGAAAACTATTGCATTAATTGCATATTTAAACTCTAAAATTAGGGTTGGAATCCTTATATTTATTGTTTTCATATGTATTTTCATCCATTTAAAATTGTTGAATACTTAACCCTAACTTGCCTCCATTATAGCTTATGGTTTCTTTGTTGATCCTACCATTATAGGTAGTTTTCTAGAGTTGTTATATGCCTTTGCGTGCCCAAAATCTGCATATCTTACAAAACCTAACTTATAACAACTCTCTTCTAAATTGTAAAGGTCTTAGGAAAGTGTACTTCAACTTTAGGCAACTCATATCTCACAATTTTAAGGTTCTTCCAATACCTTTCCTTCAATAAAATAGATCATAAATCACCGTTGAGCCCTCCTTAGTTGAATACCTATCCCGTCATCTTTGTAGGCAAGCCTTCCTTGTGGGGATAGTATCCACCATGAGGTAGTTGGAGAAAAGCCACTGAGGTGACAGTGGTTCGCGATCTCTTCTTACCATAAGACCTAGGCTGCCTACAGGGGATTTACACTAACCTATTATATTTTTCGGTAACATGTACCATTGCAACCAAAATTTAAAAACCAGTCATCAAATTGAAATGTATTGCTAGTAGAATTACCTTTTGTTCTGAACTTAAAATTAAAACATTTTCTAAACATGATTTTAAATTTATAAGAAGAGCTTCGGCGAAAATCACATATAGAAAGACCTTTGTCGACGCATTTCGAACCAACTATTAAGGAGGCCATGGAAGTGATCTATCGCCTAACAGATCCAGACACCGCGCATCTGGTTGAGGTATGTCTCACTTCCATGTTCTTCTGTTTTGAAGGTGAGTTCTTCGAGCAGACCTGTGGTGTTGCCATGGGTTCCCCCCTCTCTCCTATTGTAGCGAATCTTTTTATGGAAAATTTCGAGGCCAAGGCTCTAGCCTCAGCTCGTCTTGGTCCTAAGCTTTGGAAAAGGTATGTAGATGACACCAATGTCATCTGGTCCCATGGCCATGAGGAGCTTGATCATTTTTTCAATCACCTCAACGGTCAGTCCTCGGCGATTAAGTTCACCATGGAAAAAGAGGCCAATGGTAGCCTCCCTTTCCTGGATATTCTGATTTCTAGGAAGAAGGACGACTCTCTCTCCCACTCTGTGTTCCGTAAGAAAACGCACACTAAGCAGTATCTTCATGCCGATTCCCATCATTTCCCTGCTCAGAAGATGGGTATTCTTAATACCCTGGCTACTCGTGCGCTCAAAATCTCGGATAATGAGAGTTTGGATAGAGAGAGATCCCATCTCCTTGATGTCTTTGAGGAAAACGGATATAGTAGGCGCCTAGGTCAGAAGGCTTTCCTTAAAGCCTCCAAGAATGCTTTATTAAAGAAAGAACCTAGGGAGTGTCGTCTAGGTGTCCATCTTCCCTATGTCCAAGGGACCACAGACAAAATTGCTCGTATCCTTAGGAGGTTTGATATTCCCTCAACCTTCAAGCCCCTCAGGACCATTCGTAATTCCCTTCGGTCGGTGAAAGACCCTGTTAACCCTAAAGACATGAAGGGTGTTTATTTGATCCATTGTTCATGTGGGACTCCCTCTTTAGGGGAAACAGGGCGCTCCATCCAGCAAAGAATTTGTGAACATGCACCAGACCTGAGGCATGGGAGAACTAAGTCTTCAGCCTTAGCTGAGCATGTGGACAAGACAAAGCACCATGTTTGTATTGAGGAGGCCAAAGTTATTGCCAAGGTTGCTCAGTTCCATCCTCACAAATTGAGGGAAGCTATTGAAATTGAGCGAAGGCCTAACAATCTCAATAGAGATGATGGCTGGAAGGTAAGTAGATGTTGGATCCCTGCCCTTTCTTAGGGCTTCTTCCCCTTCCCCCCCGTGTTGGTCTAGGGTGCGTTCATCGTTCTCCCTGGTACCTTCCGTTCCGCCTTGTTCTTGTGGTTTTCGTGTGAATTTTCTCCCGTCCTTCGCCTCCTGTTTCTCCTTGTCGTTTTTCCTTATTGATGATTCTGCTGTCCTAAGTGATCTTATCGATTATATATACTGTTAATATAGTTATATATCGTTAACTATTTCTTAATATTATTATCTTTATCCTCTTTTAACTATTTACTACTTCTCGTATTATTATTCTTCTTTATTTTTGGATTTATGGTGTCTTGAGTTTTTAATTTAATTTGATTGGTTGATTAACTGATATTGTTTTATTTAATATATTTATAAAGTTAATTTTATT
>APFE030734735.1:231906-242054 GCA_000404065.3 Pinus taeda
TTTGGCCTGGGTCCTAGAGTCGTTTATAGCCGTTGGAGTCTCTGCTCAGTCTATTTAAACAGGTGTTGTTGGATCTGTTTCTTCAACTTGTCCTGACAATGAACCACACTAGTTGGTTCGAAACGCATCGACAAAGGTCTTTCTATATGTGATTTTCGCCGAAGCTCTTCTTATAACTTTGATGGATCACAGAAGCCTCAATTCTACAATGATTTTAAATGATTTGTACAATTGCAATTAATAACAACACCTTTTCAATCGAGCATTAAGATTGCAACATTTTTTAAACTATGGTCTACAAAATCATCTTTATTGTAAACAAAATCATAAAAAAACACACCCTTTAAAACTAAAGAATACATCTAATGCATAATTTTTTATTTTTTTAATAATAAAAACCAAAAGTTTAAATTT
Source organism: Pinus taeda (assembly GCA_000404065.3). Classification (NCBI taxonomy): domain Eukaryota; kingdom Viridiplantae; phylum Streptophyta; class Pinopsida; order Pinales; family Pinaceae; genus Pinus; species Pinus taeda. Next base: position 232,321 of record APFE030734735.1, read on the forward strand.
TTAAAGGAAAAATCAAATTAAACTTAAAAACAAAAAGCAAAATTTTAACACAATTTGAACAACAACTCTAAAAAGTAAATCAAAAATAAATTAAACAATATAAAATAATAAATAATTAAAAACAATAATTCATGATTATGATTAACATCCAGTAAGACCTATATGGTCTATTACACATGAAGAAGTTAAGAGATTATTCGAAATTCTTTAGCATTTTATTTTTATCCTTAAAAAGCATTAAGAGAAGTGTTCCAATATCAACATAGTTTTGTTGACTTAAAACGTCAAGAACGTTGGTAGTATGACAAATATTCAATCAGTTAGACCAAATGTGAATACAAAATGGACACTCTAAGAGAAAATGTTTTTCATCTTCAACCCTCTTACTGTCACAAGAGTGACAAACTCTTTCATCCCACGATCTTTTTGGAATTGACCAATGCCTAGTTTCACTAATGAAGCGGAATTTGTTCCTATTTTAACAATTTTCATTTTCTTCTTAACATTATTCAAGATAGGGAGATACTTTCGATTTCCAAGAATGGGATTGATTGCCTCCTTATAATATCTTAGTTTCCTTTTTATCTCTAACTCTTATCGAATAATGTTGAAGTGACAATATTTTTAATGTTGTCCTTATTCTATAAAATGATATCTTCCTTTATCCCCCAATGCTCAAGTCAAGACTCGGCATCCTTATGCCATCCTCGCTTGATCCTAAGATGGGGGTTTTGGTTAGAGTTAAAAGTAAATATAGGAAACCTTTTGGCTTTCTTATTGTTTAACTTCTTCTTATACCTAAAATACCTAGTCATAGTCATGTTTTCAATGGGGGGAAGGTTGTTAGGTCCATATGCTACTAGTGTAATCCCTTATTGTTATTAGTACAACCCCCTTATTATATTGTTGTGCCCATGTAGTCGCCATATTGTTATTATTGTGCCCCATATAAGCCCACTATTGTCATTATTGTGCCCTTACATTATTATTGTTATGTCGGCTCTGATTATATTATGACCCCTTAGACTCCTATATATAGACAGGAGGTCTTGTCATTTGTATGATCCAAGAATTGTTCGTTTGTGCAATGTAAAGGAGGTTTCCCCGTCAAAGAGGCTGAATTCTAAGGCATTTATCTTTCTTTTCTATCTTTTTGGGAGCTGGCTTCATAACATTTGGTTTTAGAGCTTTGGATTCTAGGGTTTCACTGCTCCAAACAAGTCATCATGGAATTTTCGTTATAAATTTTTCTCTACAAATTTTTAGAAGCTAAAAATTCCCATTTGAGAAGAAATCGATCTAAACCTCGTGTCCGAATTTCAAATCTTGTCTCACTATAATTTCGTAGATATGATCTGAGGAAGTTGGGGTTTTTGCAAGCTCCAGAATTTCATCTCAAACAGGTCATCATGGAATTTGCGCTATAATTTTTTTTCTACGAAGGTTCAAGCTCTGAAATTAAAACCCATTTGATCCAAAATTTTGTTGAAGCTCAAGTCCAAATTTCAGATCTTGTGTATCTATATTTTCGGAGATATAATCTGAGGAAGTTAGGGTTTTTACAGAATTCCGAATTACATTCTAAATAGGTGACCTTGGGAAAATCGTCATAACTTTCTCTCTGAGCATCAGATTGAAATTTCGTAAGAAGTTAAGGAAAGAGGACGGATTGTAGTTTTCTATGTATATTTTTTAGATCCGAAGGTTGAAACAGTGACACATGGCATGTCGTACAATTTCGCTCTACTTAAACATTATATAATCAGGTCATGTTAGGAGATTAGGAATAACTCTTTCTTGGAGAATCCAATTTTGATCAGATTAGTGGCATTAGAAAGAGGACTCAAAGGACTACTGCAGGAACCAACTCCAGATCTTGGAGAGCCATAATTACATAGATACAATAGATTCAATATTGAGCTCTTACAAAATGAAAAAAGAGCAAGAAATGCAACATGATATATCAAAATTACGAGACCAAGTGCAACAAAATTCACTCTCACAAAAAGTAACAGAAGCTAAGATGGATGGTTTAAAGAAAAGCGTGGAAGATAAAATGGAGGGCTTAAAATAAGACATAGAAGCTAAGATGAATGTCGTGGAAGCTAAGATGGAAGGCAAAATGGATGATTTGAAGACAGATTTGACAAAGTTGCTACAAGAAATGTTTACGAACAGAGAAAAGGTAGTAAAGGAAACTCATGATGAGAACAAAATAAATGTTAATCATGATTTCAAATACTCTAACGTTGGATTGAAGACCCACCATGTTCTAAAGACTGATATGAGGAAGTTTGATGGCAAGGATCCCGAAACATGAATACTACAGATGGAGCAATTTTTCGATCTCCATAATGTGCAAAACACACAAAAAGTACGTATTGCAACTTTATATTTGGAACCAAATCAGTTTGTATGGTATCGATGGATTTTCTCTTGAAAACAAATTGTCACTTGGGCAATTTTTATGGAAGAAATGATAGCACATTATGAGGATACAAAAAGCAACACCTTTTTTAGCCAATTGATAAATCTCAAACAAAATTGTTCAATGATGGAGCACATTGAGGACTTCCAAAAATTGAACATAAGGGTAAAAGATATTCCAGAGGAGCATAGGATTGATGTGTTCATAGGAACTCTAAAGGATAACATCCAACATGAGGTTCACCTTTCGGAACCTGATTCATTGGAAAAGGCATTCAAGTTGGAAAAAAAATTAGAAAGCAAAATTATGGCAACAAGGAAGCCTACCACTCACAACTATGGAAGTGTTTTTTCCCCTAGCCTTCCACAACCTACAAGGTTGACACCACAACAATCGGAAGAAAAAAGAGAAAAAGGGATTTGTTATAGTAAAATGCACTAAAGGTCATAAGTGTTCTGAGAAGAAATTAATTTACATAGATTATGAAGAGGAGGAAGAAAAGGAACAAGAAATGTCAAAAGAAGAGGATATACACCAGGAACAAACCCTAGATAAAGAAGAAATCAATCCAACCATATCTTGTAATGCATTAGCTGAAATTACCACTCCTCAAACTATCAAGATAGAAGGACATATCAAGAAGAAAAAAGTAATACTGTTGATTGATTCGGGCAATACCCATAATTTTATTCATTATAAGATAGTCAAGGAATTGAATTGCTTCCTATATCCAGCACCAGAGTGTCAAGTGATGGTTGCAAGTGGAGGAACCATAAATTGCTTTGGAAAGTGCCATAATATCAAGCTATCCATGGGAGAATATGTATTGAATAGCCCAATGCTTTCCATTCCAATGGGTGGTGTTGATCTTGTACTAGGAGTCTAATGGCTACAATCCTTGGGTACAATAGCTTTTAATTTTCAAGAACTTTTCACGAAATTTTCTTCAAAAGGGAAGGAAGTTGAATTAAGGGGTATCATAGGGAAACAGGGAAAGATAATCAACTCTAATGGAATGACAAAGCTTCTAAAGAAAGAACAAAGAGGCGTAATTGCACAATTATGTTCGTTAGAAGTTCCCACATCGAAATCATCTATTTCTCCAGATCTCCAAAAAGTCTTGGACAATCATTCCAAGGTATTTGAGACTCCTAAAGGCTTCCCACCTATTCGTGATCATGATCATGCTATTCATTTGATACCAAGAAGTGTTCCTCCAAAAATCAGGCCTTACATATTCATATGCCCAGAGGAGTGAAATTGAACGTATGGTTGTAGAAATACTAGAGGTTGGTATAATTATCCAACCAAATTCGATAAACGAAGCAAGGGGATGAATGGAAGAATGACGAAGTAGGGTGGGAACTCATTCAAAAGTTGCAGAAGATCCCAATTCAAACAATATTTCCAGAACTTGACAAGGAAGGAAAATCATATGGGAACCTAAAGCAGTCACAAAACCGAGAAATCAAAAGCTACAAAATCGATCAATTTAAGAGTATCTCATCAAGTGGAAGAACTTACCCACTAAAGATTCCACATGGAAGGATGATAACTTTATACAGAAGAATCCAAAACTACTCAAGCTTTGAGGACAACACTTTTTGAAGGAGAGGGGCATGTTAGGTCCCTATACTACTAGTTTAACCCCTTATTATTATTAGTACAACCCCCTTATTATATTGGTGTGCCCATGTAGTCCCCATATTGTTATTATTGTGCCCCATATAAGCCCACTATTGTTATTATTGTGCCCTTGCATTATTATTGTTATGTTGGCTCTGATTATATTATGACCCCTTAGACTTCTATATATAGAAAGGAGGTCTTGTCATTTGTATAATCCAAGAATTGTTCATTTGTGTAATGTAAAGGAGGTTGCCCCCTCGAAGAGACTGAATTCTAAGGCATTTATCTTTCTTTTCTATCTTTTTGTGAGCTAGTTTTATAACAAAGGCTTACCTCAATCAGAAGGATAGGATAGGGAGTATTTCATTTAATCTTAAGGGTGTAGGTTATAAACTATTTTTGGATTTATTCTATCTTCCTCCACAACTTTTTGGAGATACTAGAATCCCAAACCTCACATCCATATAAAGTAACAGGAATGAGGAGAGTCCCAAAGAGGAGTTTTTTTAATCTCATATCTAAATATCTATTGAGATACGATTTTTTTCGAGCCCATAGTAAGCTTTCCATTATCTATTTATCCTTTTATCAATGTCATAATTGCCAATAAGCTTGTGATGGATATCAATTCGAACATATTTGTATGAAGGAACTTCCTCCAAGCATTTGTATACGAAAGTATCTTATGTGATTTTTTTAGATTTGATTATGATGACATTAGTTTTGTCAGTATTATCATACCCATCTTGGAGCAAAAATCTTAGAGGATTATTAGTTGATTGCCAAGATCGTAATGGTTCCTCGCCAAGAGAACAATATCATTAGCGTAAAGGAGAAGATTTATGACTATACCAATGAGCATGGGGCCCACACAACCCACATCTTCCAAACAATATTCTATATTATCAATGTATATGCCAAAAAGGGTGTGAGATAACCCGAAACACAATTTCTTCCAAAGAAAAGATATCATCGTCTATATGGGCATTCAAAATGGTATCCATCGCATTAGGGGATTCATAAATGTTTTTAAGTTAGGAATTCCAATTCTTCAAGAGAATCAAATTATTTTCTTTAGTTTTATGGATAATAACTTTCCTCCAAAACATTCTACGATTAGATTTAGATAGGTGAAACAATAACTCTCGCTTTTTATTTATATAGCACATTTTATTGCTTTTAATAAGAGAATTGTACATATTTATCTTATCAAGCTTTAAAGATTCCTTGCATCCCTAATCACCTTTTTAGGACTTTTACAATCCTTATGATACTAAGGGTTGCTAGTTTTGTTATTATTTTTATATGACACTTTTAAAGAGAACTTGCTAATGGAACAAAGAGGATTGTAGCAAAATTATAATAGAGGTATTTTATGTTATTCTTATAAGTGAAGAGGTGTAAAGCCCAATTTAAATCTTTTGAGAAGAGATCCTTTGATTCTCACAATTCTCTTACATATGGATTTTATGCATGGAAGAATTTAGAGTTAAGGTTAAATGTTTATGATAAGATTCGGGCTCATGGTCATTTAGGAGGATAATAATTACAATATTGGTTGGAAACAATGATATTAGATATCACATAATCCACAACATTAATATGTATATGTTGTAGCAGCTGCAACACCCTCCAAAATTTTGGCTTGCATCCAATTTCATAGCCTTCCTTGTTTTTTTCCTTAATGTTTGCAAACACTTGAGTTCATCTCATGAGCTCGTGTTGAGTCTTTACACCCTCTTTGCTTGACCGTTCACCAGAAATCTTTTAGCATATTGGTCACAATTTCATGCTTGCATTCTTGTTCTACCTATGTTCAAGATTTGTCTTTGTGTGTACAAGTTGTATTCGCTATATAAGCATTTGTCGCACTCACACACAAAGTTGTATGCAATGTCGCACAATTATCGTCGCGGTCATTCAACGATCTATCTCAAGTGTCGCACTTGTCGCTTGCACTATTTGGTTAGTCACACTAAGCCTATGTTGTCTTATTGGTTTGAGGTGTCTTATCGTCAAGTCATGTTCAGTGTGTTTTCACAAGGTCATGTATACACGAATCCACTCACTCACACACTTAACCATTTTGTCGAATATCTGTCGACCAGACCACCCTCTATCAACCGAACCTCCACTAAGCTACACTACACGGTCTCAGCCCTTAGTGACCAAGTATTGCTAACCAGAATTGTGCAAAGCTTAAGGTTGCCTCCGAGGAAGTATACACTATGCAATCTTGGAGTCAACCTAGTTAACTGTCACCTATAACATCACAAAAGTTTCCCAAGAAGTTATCTCAATCTGCGTTGCCCGCAAGCATATCCATCAAGCCTCCCACTGGTCAACCAGAGAATTGTTGGAATTATGATACATATGTTGTACTTGATGGCAACCCACTCATCTCAGATGATAAATTATAGTGCAGCAAAGTTATTTTCTGGTTCACAGACTTTCACGCAGAGAAAAGTTCACGCACTTTCATGTAGAAAAAGTTCCTTTCATGAAGAGAAAAGTTCATGCACTTTCATACAAACAAAAGCTCACGCACTTTCATGCAGAGAAAAGTTCCTTTCACACAGAGAAAAATTCACGCACTTTCATGTAGAGAAAATTTCCTTTCATGAAGTGAAAAGTTCACGCACTTTCATGCAGAGAAAAGTTCCTTTCATGCAGAGAAAAGTTCACGCACTTTCATGCAGAGAAAAGCGCACGCACATGGGAAATCTTATGGTTGGTTCATGGATTAGCCGACAGTTTTGTCCTATGGTTTTGGTCCATGGTATTGCATCCAAAAGTGTCATCCAAAGTATGGGTCCATGGTATTGAATTGTTATGTTTTTGGTCCGTGGTATTGTGAAAGGCCTAAGGCTATAAAAGAGGAAGGAGATCATTTGCCAAGGCATCTTCTGAATTATTGAATATCTAATAAAGTGCTAGATCTGGAATACCGTGATTGGGTTATGGTGCAGATCTGGATCTGAATGAAGAAGGAACCTGAGTGCAAGGAGAAGGATAAGTTCTATTGATGGGTCAAAATCTTAAGGCTGGAATAGTGATATCTCTATATGATTTTGATCTATGGTATGTGGCACACGCTTGATCTATAAATCTGATAATCTGGGTTAACTAATATCTGAATGTTTGAAAGAATGAATTTATAAATGTGTACGTAGGTTTCTGAATAGTGAAGTAGCGTACATCTCTTGATTTATGTTCTAGTTGCTTCTATTTATTGCTACAATGTTCTGGGTTCATAAGTGGGGTGATTACTGTTATTATGATCTGGGGACAGTCGTCAGAGAAGTGTTTATTTTGATTCAATTTTGAATGGTGAAAAGGTGATTGGTTGATGCAGAAATTCTTGATGTTTGATTTATGTTATTTGTGGATCCAGTCTGAAAATTTATAAAACGTGGTCCCTGGAAGGAAGAGAAGGTTGTAGTCTTCTACATGTAGCAGCATGCGTACTAGTATCTCAACTAGTACAAGAACTAAGGGAGTTGTAGCTCCCTTCCAGGAGAAGCTGGAAAACAAGAGAGGGTTGTAGCTCTATGCAAGTAGCAGCCTGCGTACTGGTAAAGGACTGCATCAGTACAGAATCATTGTAAAAAGAAGTTTCTAATTGAAAAGATAGAGACATATTGCAGCAGGTGGTTTTCACCCACATTGGGTTTCCACTTTATATCTTGTGTTCTTGTGTGTGATTGTCTTCTGCTCTATTTTTCTGTTCCTGGTTGCTGTTTATATGATCCTGATGCACAGATTAATGTTCAACATCTGTAGAATATTTTAAATTATAAGTCTGTATGGTATACGCGGGTTTCCTTATCTGTAGTTGCATATATACGTTGTTTTCTCTAACTGAAGTAGCGTAATGTTCTGGGTTTGAAAAAGAAAGTAATTGAACAGATAATACTGATTCACCCCCCCCCCCGTATTATTTCCAACAATTGGCATTAGAGCGGGTCCTTCAGAAGAAGCTTGATCGCTTGAAGGAAGATCTATCATCATGAGCAACTACGAGAGAGAAGCATCAATCAGGCCACCAACTTTTGATGGAACCAACTTCGTCTATTGGAAGGTAAGAGTTACAGCCTATCTTCAATCTCTTGGTACAGAAGTCTGGGATATCATAGATACAGGGTACACTTTTCCATCAACAACTCCTATAGATCTGGCTGAGAAGAAGCAGTTTGAAACTAATGCAAAGGCTGTCAATACGCTATTACGATGTCTATCCCAATCAGAATTTGTCAAGGTTATGCAGTATAAAACCGCAAAAGAAATATGGGACAAGATCGTTTTGAGCTATGAAGGAGATGAACAGGTAAAAAGAGCAAAACTTCAAACCCTCAGAATTCAATATCAAAATCTCAGAATGTACAATGATGAAAGTGTGACTAACTATTTCCTACGCATAGATGAGATTGTTAATTGTATGAAAAATTTGGGTGAAGAAATAAAAGAGGTTGTTGTGGTTGAAAAGGCTCTGAGATCTTTGTCTTCTAAGTTTGAATCAAAAGTTTCTGCAATAGAAGAAAAGGAGAATCTACAGAAAATTACCATGTCGCAACTATACGAAATTCTAACCGCTTATGAAATGAGGAAAGGGGGACCATCAGACAAAAGAGAAGCCGCATTCAAGGCCTCAGGAAAAGGAGATTCTTATGACTTAGGCCATATGTCAGAAGAAGAGGAAGAATCAAATTTTGTCAAGAACCTTCAACGGGGTGCTGGAAGATTCAGAGGTAAGTTATCTTTCAAATGTTTTGCTTGTGGAAGATTCGGTCACTATGCTGCCAAGTGTCCTCATAAAGGTAAGGGACCTGTTAGACGGAACAAGAAATAGAATGTAAATAAGAAAAGCTATTACACTCATTAAGACAGTGATGGATTTTCAAATAATGATGAAGATGAACAAGGTAATAAGTATCGACTTTTAATTGCTTTTGAAGATGACGATTTCATGGATGCTGTAGATGAAGGAGGTCTTTATGAAGAGATTTCTAAACTCAGAATTTGTTTAGAAGAGAAAAATATGATTATTGATACTCTGCAATTCCAATTGGCTGAAAGTGAAAAACATCATGAAAAGTTAGAATGTGAAATAGTGGGACTTAGAAAAGAGATTGAGAAAACTAAAGCTCTTAATCTTAGATTTGTTAAAGGATCTGAAACGTTAGATGAGATTATCAAAGTACAGCGTTCTCCACTAATCAAGACATGTCTGGGATATAATGAAGAAGCATCTCAATCATAGAAGCCATCCACCTCCAAAAGTTCTATTGATGCAGCAAGGAGAAGTGAACAAATTGACAATCAACAACAAAGGCACAATGCTGCTCACCAGGTAAATCGGGGACATTTTTCTTCAAGAATGAATAGAGAACACCAAGTAAATAAGGGGGAATCTGCTTCAAGGATAAACAGAAGCTACAACAGACCACAGGTAAATCATTCTCAATTTGTCTCAAGAATGAATGTCAATGAAAACTACATTTGTTCGGTCCGCAGGGTTGATAATCGCAGGAATTTCTTCAATGGCCAATGTTTCTCTTGTCACAACTTTGGACACAAAGCAGCTCAGTGTGTTGCCTATAAAACTATCATGACTAGAGAAACTCAAAACAGAGGAGTATGACTGGAATCATGAAAAGGACCTACAATAACTTTTCTA
>APFE030734745.1:0-16671 GCA_000404065.3 Pinus taeda
TGATGTTGTTTTGACTTAACCAAGTATGACATCATATAATCAGGGGGAGATTTTGATTCTTCATGTTGGGGGAAGCTTTCCACCAGTCGTTCTGTGCCTCATTGGTGTTTCACCCTTCCCAACGTTGAGATATGTCCAAACAGGAGAGGACTTGCTCCCAAAATGTGTCGTAAGGTTCTGCAGAATAGGAAGAGATGATCATTCGATTCCTCGTGCTATTGACGAATGACACACCAAGAAGAAAAAAAGTGTGATCTCTTCATCAATTTGATACATGTAGGAGTTTTATTCATGATGATATTCCACATAAAGAGTTGAGTTCATGGGGGAGCCTTAGGTTTCCAAGTGCTCTCCTCCACCCCTCCAGAAAAGGGGGCTTATGTACAACATGTATAATTCGATATCTGATCTTGGGAGAGTATACTCGATGAGCTGTCAAAGCCCATATGAGATCATCCTCGTGATTAGATATTCGTACATGTGATTCAGATAACACATTTATGTACTTCCCCCAATCTTGTATGCACTGATCTCGAATGCCTAGTGTAGTTGCAAATTTCCAAGCTTGTAGGAAAATAGTACTGTTATGTTGATCTACTATTTGTGCAATCGTGGATATGTCCCTACCATTTAGGAATGAAATAAGGTCTGGAGGAAATCAATATAAGTTTCCACAGCCTATCCATGATTTAGATCCAATGCAGATTGTTGTTCCATTATTAATTCACCAAGTGAGGCCATTCCTGATGCTCGGGAGAGTTTTTAATACAACCATCAAGATGATAGAGATACCATGTTTGTTCCAAGATGGAAGGCGAACCCAATCCATGAGGTTATGGGGCCAAATGTATTTATTGATGACCACAACTTTCCACAGACTTTTGAGCTTTAGGAGTAGCCATCCCAATTTGGCATCCAATGCATGTGAAAATGCTGGAAGGTATTTGAGGGCCCATCGTCCCAATATCCTGGGCAATGCAATACAACTCGATATCACCCAAGTGAATGACTTCCCCTCCTTGTGTCCATTCCATAGAAATTTGGAGCATATTTTTTGTATTGTCAAAAGTATACCTTGAGGAATCCAAGAAAGGTACAACTAGTAAACCATAGTGGCTTCCAATATTGATTTGATAAGAACTAGCCTCCTAGCTCTAGATAATAATTGGTGGTTCCAACTAAGCAACCTTTTTTTTACACCTTAGTCATCAATAGAGTCTAGTCAGCTATTTTTTATCCATGGGAGTTTATCTGAAACGCCAAATATTTAAGTTCATCATCCAATTGAAAACTTTGGAAGGGAAACTGCTGATAAGCATGTATGGATTCTTGAGGAGAGCAAGCTGTGAAGGTGATGGTAGGATTTGTTCTACTGGTTTCCATCCCAGTAGTTGTACAAAAAAGTTGTATGATATCATAGAAAGTATTGAAGTCTCAGATGCCACTGATGATAAAAATAACACATCATCAATGAAAAGAAGATGGAATAAAATACATTGATCAGTGATCTTGAGCCCCAGTAGTCACCCAACTCTTCTTTCCTCTAGGATTAGCTTGCTTAGTCATTCCATGAAAATTAGGAAAAGTAATGGGGATAGTGGACAACCATGTTTGAGGCCCCTCTCAGCTTGGAAGAAATTGGAGACTGATCCATTTATAAGTACACTAAAGGAGACAACTGAAATGCAACACATAATCCATCAGATGAAAGGGATGGGGAATCCAAGGTGTGTGAGAAACATCCTTAGATAGAAATAGCTAACTTGATCAAAAGCCTTTGATAGATCGATTTTTGAGAATGGATCCTTTTAGATGCTTCAATTTGATAGAATGGATAGCTTCCTTGATGTGCCAATGGCCTCATGGATCTGTCGATTATGGAGGAAAGAAAATTTTTCATATGAGATGTTGGCCGAGACAATAGGCTTGATACAGTTAGTAATGATTTTGTCTATAATTTTGTATAAGTAGTTGCAAAGGCATATGGGTTGGAAATCATTGAAGGATTGAGGGGAGTCCACCTTAGGGATGAGGGAAATGAAGGTGGAATTGGCGACCTCATACATGTGCCCTGTAATCCTACATTCCTCAACAACCTTGAGTAGGACCATGCCTAAAGTATCAAAAGAAGGTAGATAGAATTCTATAGACCATCCATCAGGGCCTAGTCTTTTATGCTTCTTGAACCATTTCAAGGTGCTCTCCAATTTGCCCATAGATATAGGTTTAGTGAGTTCTTCAGATATGTCAGGGTCAACATACCAAGGGAAATGATTAGCAATACAAATGATTTCTGTGAGCAAAATCCCAACTAGAGCCTTGAAAATATATTGAAAACTGAATTTCCCAAATGATCTAGTTGATGGAACATTTGAGCATATTTTCCATGATCAGTAGACATTTTCCAAATGGTGTTACAAGCTTTCCTTCCTTTGGCATAATTGTGGAAGAATTTAGTATCGTAATTCCTGCCTTCAGCCAGATGGATTTGCTTCTAGGTCTCCAAGTCTCTTCTCAGTCCCATAGAATAGTTAACCTTTAGGCCTCTACCTCGGTGAGGGTAGATTTAGCTTCAACTGAGATGAATCTGTGACCTTGGTCATCCATAAGATTGGCAAGCTAGTGCTCAATTGCACAAAGAGTCTGGTTGTCTCTAGATCATTTAGATTTGGCCCATTGAATGGAGATATTTTTAAGTTCCATGAGGTTCAACAAAATCCTTCAACTAGGTTCCGCCTTTGGGAAGGAGGTTGGTCTCTCCAAAAATCGGTAACCAATTTGTGATATTTGGGGTCCTATAACCAGGTCGAGTTGAACATGAAGGGTGCTCCAGGCTCTAGGGATGGACCAACTAGTTCCAAATAGATGGGGGAGTGATCAAAGACACCCCCAGATCCAACCCATTGAAGAAAATTGGAGAGGGTAGCAAGCAAGTCCTCTTTGATGAGAAACCAATCCAATTGCCTATGCAAAGTAGCATCACGAATTCTCCTATTATGTCATGTCAGTTTCTTTTTGTTCATGGGGATCACCACCAAATGATGTTGTTCCAGGAGATGTTCCATATATTATGGTATGGGATCTAGCTGTGTATCATGTCCCAAAGAAATCTCATGATGAATAGTGAAATTGAGTTCTCCACCCAAAGTTAGGTTATTAGAATTCATCAACGACAGTTGCAATTGGTGATTCCAAAATTTCACCCTACTATGATATGATGCATAGACATTGATGATATGAAATTTCTTTCCCATCTCTGAGGAAAAGATATCCATTCCTAGGAATCTAGGTCCCCCCATACAGAAATAGGGTTGATGGATTGAGTATTAATGCCCAGTTCAATACCCCTGGATCATCCATTGACATCTAGGCATGAAAGCACAAGCTAGACATCATAGAGTGAAGAATCTGGGAAACCTACTCTTCCTTCCCGAGGGTTTCTTGTAAATAAATTATGTCAAATGGCTTTGTATCTAGGAGCCACTTGAGGGATAGCTTTTTAGCAACGCTAGCAAACCCTCTGAAGTTGAGGGCCAACCACTTCATGGATCATCTTGATTAAGGATGTTATTTCCTTTAAGAACCCTATCAATTGTGGTCTATTTGCCTAGGGCCACATCTACCCTGACAAGAAGGATAGCTCTCAAAATCCTGAAGGGTTCCCTCAAGTGGGTTTTGTCTCAATAGAGAGGGAAGAGAGACCTTATCAGGATGGTCTAGGAGGGATGGATACCCGGGGTCAGAGGTTATATGGATGTGAAAGTTGAGAAGTGGTGGAGGGATTAAGTGAAGTGATGGAGTCAGCTCCAGTAACAAAGAGTGGGGTAGTGGAGAAGATAGCAGAAGGATGATCGAGTAGGCATGTGAGAGGGAATGTGGACAAGCTAGAAATGGATGCATATGAAACATGTAATTGTTGTGAAGTGCATACAAAAGAAACAAAAGAATAGAGAAAAGGAAGAGTACTCGTGGAGTGAGTAGCCACTACAGTAGTCTGAGATCTCATCATGGACGGAGATGTAGGCTGCAGAGAGGCAAAACAAGTTGGTAGACAAGTATCCCCATACATAGCAATCAGACTAGTAGCATGAGGAGGTTGTTCTTCCACTAGAGGATATTTAGATTGTGGATTCTTAGTGCCTTTTTCTAATGAACAAGTCACTGACAGGACAAGGGAGCACTACTTATATAGATTCCCTACCTTGTGACACCTTCTACACTTGAAGGGGACTCCCTCATAGTCTAGGGTTTGTTTGCAAGTGAAATGATTCCAGTGCAAAGTAATATTTTCCCCCAATCCTTCTCTAATGTCAAGGTGAACTAGTATGTAGGCCATAGATTTGTTGTTAGAAGTTGCATATGACAGATCATGATCCAAATAGGTACCCAGTGCATTTTTTATGCGAATAAATATGTCCTCTGACAAAAAGTGCAGGGGTAGCCTTAGAAGACGAACCCAAATCAGACCAGCACCCAACTACTCTCGTTCTGGATTGAAGAGGGGGCCCCATTGTTTTAGAAGAATAGGGTCCGTTTCGATATGCCAGTAGTGGGGGAGTATCCAATCTATGTATTCTTCTTGGTGGAAATTGAGGGCAAATAATCCTCGACTTAGAATGGTGATCGACATAATTTCGTTGAGTAAAGTGCCAAAAATCTCGAAGGTCCAGAGGCGAAGCCTCTTAGCCGAATATGTTCTTCCACTCACATGCCACACTAGAACCCTATTGGCGGTATCCACCACTTTTCCCATAATGATACCTTCCACAAATCTAAGATTGATGTCCTTGCTCAAGGTCTTGACACACTTACTCTTCTTAGCCTTACTAGTCCATGGAACATCTGGACAGCCCCGAAAGGGGTCCCGATTGCCTTATGAGACTTCCTCTGGCGAAGGGGAGGAGTTCCAAGGGTTAACTGCCAAAATATTGAAGTTGTTAGGGGGAATAGGAAAACTGCCCTAAAAAGAGGTAGGGTTATGGTTGTTGTCTAGTGTCGAGTGATGGATAGAGGATATCCCAGATTGTGACAAACCTAAAGAAATGGGAATACGAGATGATGTAGGGTGAAGGGATGCCTCAGGAGAAATGGAATCAAAGGTAGGGGAGGGTGCAATGCAAGCGGCAAGAAGGTTGAGCGTAGAAGGAGAGAGTGGAGGGTAGTCAAGCCTAGGAGATGCAACGGGGGGAGTAAAAGTTGGCAAGTAGGGCACTGATGGCCTAGAAAGATCAGTGATAGATAGTGGGCTTGTCTACACGAGAAACAATGTTCAATGAGGACCAGAATCTGACACACTATGAGGAAGCATCCAAATCAGCTCGTTGGTATTTAGGTCGACAAAATAATCCACAACGTCTAACTCCATTCTAATAGCTACAGATAGAATCGGGGATGAAGGTAACAATTATAGAAAGGGTAGCGATCTAGTCCTCAAGCTGTCACGATGAGCTCCTCACTGCAGGAAAACGGCAAAAACAACGATGGCGATAGGAAAACATTGGACTGCCTATTATCCTAGACCCTGTGATGCTTCAGTGCAGAGCGCCATCTTCCTCTCATATCATAGTGGTGAATTCTTCATCATCAGATTATATTTTCATCAAAAGGGTTTTTTGTTGTAAAAGGCTAATGATATAATCTTGGGACAAAAAAATACTGCCTAAAATGACTCAGTTTTGATGTAGAAACTCAGAATTGAAACTAATTATATATATGTTTGACCTCCTCAAGTTTTGGAAGAAAATTACTGGTAGAGAAATGTGTGTTAATATAAAAATATACCATTGGATTTTCTTGTTTAGCGTTCCTGTGTCTAGATTCGTAAGTGTTATTACTATGAATTGTGAAACAATTTCACCAACAGATGTGGTGAAGGGAACTGTTGAATGCATTTGTTTTGTTTACTTTATTTGAAAATGTTATTACAACTGCTTAGATAGTCGCAGTGTATTTAATTGGGATGCATAAATAACGATATTCATTGTAATGGACATTTCTTTCATAATTAT
The DNA here is from genome assembly GCA_000404065.3 of Pinus taeda. Taxonomy (NCBI): domain Eukaryota; kingdom Viridiplantae; phylum Streptophyta; class Pinopsida; order Pinales; family Pinaceae; genus Pinus; species Pinus taeda. The sequence continues at coordinate 6,009 of APFE030734745.1, forward strand.
ATCAATTTTGTAAACTTATTGCACTGATCAAAATATGTTATTAACCTACTTTATAAACCAGTTGAAGTAAAGGAAAATTTTCTCGAGTGGTTTTAACATATTCTAGAAAGCAAGACAATGCCCAAAGTGAATGATACTCAAAATGATGTGACATTATCTACTTCAATAAAAGTTGTTACACCCACAATTCCTAATATGGTCTTTAAATATATATTATTTTTGAACCAAGTTTTAGAGAATGATAAAATAATTGTTTTCATACACTATTTCGAAAGAGTTAATGTGAATCTCAAACCAAAACATACAAATAGAAAACATGAAAACATTACATATACAATATTGTTATTTCCATAAACGAAAAACAGTAATCATGACACTCGATGCGATGACTGGATGTGATGATTGCATTTCAAATATCTCTCAACACTGTTATGGAATGAATTCGTGAAGAAGTAAATACAAAAAAGTCACATGCATTCTTCCATACCTATGCTTACAAATTTTGATCTATCTATCAGGATTTTGCTCAAGCTTTTTACAATCCCTTAATAAACACTAAATGTACATCAACACAGGAATTAGTGTGAAGGAATGTTTAGGATATGCTATATTTATTATATTGTGATTGCAATTATAATTATCACATCCACCTAAAGTATCGTTGGTGAGTGTTGATAGGTAGCAGATGCAGAATATAAATCAGTTCCATTTGGAGAATGAAAGGTGAAGTCTCTTGGTGTGGACCAAATCCAACTCCATTATACTTTTGGGCATGGATTTTCTCAACTGCTTGGCCAAGCTTGACCATGTAATTGCACTTCAGGACAACCATACAATGGCTGAAATAGTTAGCATTTCCTTCTTCCTCTTGCTAGAATAGTTGGCACTTTGGCTTAAGAACACATCTGTGGAAGGAGTTGTTCGATAATAGTTAGAAATCAAATGAATTCATTGTTGAAAGGTGGGGATTCAAGAGGAAGACAATGATTTGATGTATACCACTATCTAATCATGTGTGTTCCATCCAATTCCATGACAATTACACCTATCACTGTAAAAAGACTTTGACTACCTCCCATTCCATCATTCTCCTTTTTCTATGCAAGAAACCTTTGTTAATTTTACCATTATAAAATAAGCTAAAATAAAGTGCTATATAAATAATTTGCATTTTTTTTCTTCTTGTTTCGCCTTGCTCTTTTTTTGTTGTCGTAATTTTAGATATATTTTGTTAATTTTTTTTATTTTTTATACAATATTGAACAACTAAAAGTTTATCCTAGGAGACTAGAAAGAAAATTCATAGTTAAGGGTATGTATTCCTTAGATTAAACTATTCTCCAAACTTGCATCCTTGTATTTTCCAAACAACTAGTACACATTTCAAGACATGGGAAAATGAGAAAGTATTTTTGGTACCAATACATGTTATTAATTCAGGCTCATTTGAATGGCTGTTGCTAGTAGGACTGTCATCACAACAAGTGACATCAACACAAATATCACTAGCGAGGGAATCTATTTAGGGGTTTTCCTCTTAATAAATCTTCCTCTATCCCTAAACCATAAATGGAGAAAGAACCTAGGAGTTTTGAGAATGTGGTAAGAAACAAAAAATCAGATAGAAAACCTTCATTGGATGTTCATTTCATTAGAAAATATCATGTAATTGATATGACATGTTATCCAAGAACATGGTGGAAACCTTAAACAAGGTTACCAATAATCCTAAGGAGTAATCCCACCAGTTATAAGAAACATGGGAAAGAATGATATAATCAATGAAGTGAAGAAACAATAATAGTGGAGACAACAAAGACACGAATGCATTAAGACATTAGAGACCTAATAAACATAGAGAAGGGAGAAGATATGGAGCTTTGCAAGCTTGATTTCCAGTATTTAGTAGTGGAATGGGATGGAAAGGAGACTGACTCAATATTGAATCAATAAATTCAACTTTTGACAAAATCCTTGATAAAAAAAGGGATAATTTTAGGAATAAAAAATGCAATGTAAGCATCATTAGTCTATTTATTTAGCATTTAACACTAAAACCCTGAAATAATGATAAAATAGGAAAATAGAATAAAAGGACAAAGAAAGAAGAACTAAGAAACTTCTACACGAGTTGAGAGAAATGTTAGTGAATTTAATAATAATGGCATTGATGATGAACATGTTCCACCCCACCCCCTCAGATACCCAAAGAATATATTATCATAAATTATTAGATGAATGAATGAAAAAAACAAATATATATTAAAAATAAAATTCTGAAGAAAAGCCAACTATGGTTATTCTATAGGCAAGAGAGTCCTCAACTGATAAGCTCTCTAAATGTGATACTACTTCTTCAAGAAACTATAACTCAATGAAATTAAATGTACACGAGACATCAAGGGGAATTACTTTATTATACATCCCCCATGATATTATGCTTTCAAGCATCTTTTCCACTCAAAGAATTTTCATAATAAAGTATCAACTAATATGTTGACATAAATGGGCTTTATTTCCAATATTTATAGACCCAGCCTAACTAGGAATATATATTTTTCTTTTTTCACAATATTCAACCCATCCCTTATATTATAAGACATGGTTACCTATTTGTGGGACAATATTTATGGTTGAATCCTTGGATGAAAATAGGGGAGATTGATCATTTCTCAGGGTGTAAGATTTAAGAACCATAAATGTTGACAGAGACGAGGAGAGAGAGCATACAAATACGCTCTGAAACAATTCTTATAAAAACCTTAAATAGAAAATACGCACAGTGAATACCTAAAAATATATGAAAACAAAATAATTCTTTATTAAATGCAGAAATCATTTATCCTACATTTTGGAGGACACATTTGTCCTTTCACAAGGTGAGGCCCATCATTTATGGTATTCTAGGTGCCTTCTTGAGTTACAATACCATGAGTACATACCATGTGTGGATACTACTTTCCATTCGGATCAAGATTCTTCCCTTAGGAAGAAATGGTACTCATCATGTCAAGTTCCCTCATGAGAATATTTTTTTGAATATGAGCTAATGAATAGAAGGGTTTTCTGTGGTTGACCCATAATCATGGTGAGAAAAGGTCAAAGGATACAGTATCCTATAATGCTTATCGGCCAACTTTGATATTGATAATGTTTGGAATAGAAAATGAACATCAATGGCAAGGGTGTTTTGTATTTGATCCATCAACATGGGTTTGTAGGTGACCCACAATTGTGATAAATGAAGGTCCAGAGATATTGATACCCCATGATAGTTGTGGGCCAACTCTGATACAAATAGTGTATGGACAAGCCCTAGATGGGAAAATATCCATTGACATGGATCTATGAAGGAAGTTTCCCCTAGAAAGTTATAGTGTCAAATGTCTTCGTCTTGTTGTATATGACGTCAAAACGTTTCACCCAACTAGTGCTAGTGACAAAATTCTTTCGTTGGAGGGGATCCAAAATGATAATCTTCCATTGGAATGGGCTATGAAAAATATCTTCCATTGAGAAGGGCCAATATCATAAGTATTCCATTGGAAAAGGATTTTGCAATGGAAAACCTATGAAATATTACATAGTGAGGGATTTGGAAACATCGAAAACATTCCAATCGAAATCTTAGTGTTGTGTGCGACCGAAACCTTCCACTCATTTTGGATGTGACTTGGAACTTGATCTGAAATATTCAACATGTATGGGCTATAGTCTGAAGAAAGAAGAAGCACTTCACTCTAGGATCTCATTCATAAGTAGTGGAAATGCATCATTGGGAGAATATATACATGAACCAAAGGCTTGGTTCATGTTTTGGAACCCTACCACATGACATCCATACCTTTTTTCACCCCTATTATGGAGCACAAACTCACCATGTATTATGGCCATCATTTTTTGTTTTGTGAACATGCATTTCTATGAAAAAATTTTAACTTCTTGAAACATGTGATTGGTGGCTAAAATCATGGATGGTATGAGATGAAATATGATGAATTCATTCACACCATTTCCTATGACATTCATGGCGACTATGTCATCACTCATATTGATGTCATTGTAACCTTAAAAGCTATAAAGCCTTGGATTTTATATTCTTGAGAGGTTAGAGAGGGACTCTATGCTTAGCATAGTGGTCGCCCTTTTGCCAGGTATCTTGGTAAGCAAAGGTTCAGTTTGAATGTTGAGGAGAACCAAGAACACTCTAGAGGCTTGACAGGTAGTGAGACAAGTGTAGGCTTTGTCCATGGTATTGTCGACATCATTATAATGTTCAACCTTACAATCTGGGGTGTGGGGACTGATGAGAAAATACAAGACACTCCCATATTATTTGTGCATCTTATCCTCCCAAGCATATGCCACATATTCATCCTTAATTTATGCATGGATATAATCTCTTGATTCTTGGAAGGTGGGGTAGTATTCTAGGGTGGAATCAATAAATGAAACAACATAATGAGGATTATTTAGGTCTTTGAGCATGTAACATTGCTTCTTTGGAGAACCATCATTGAGAAAGATGCAGACTTGTAGCTTGGTCATGAGGCCATGCCTCCATGAGACTCGAACTTGGACTAGTGTTTTGTTCTCACAAAAAAACTTATCCAACCCATTCTTTCCATTATCGAAGGGCACATAAAGGCTAACATCATTTCCAATCTATAATTCCTCCACCACGTCTTTGGTTTGAGGTATGTCATCATTATGTTACTCCATCTTGGAGCTTCCTACAACCATTTTCGTGGCTACCACAACCATACGGTTTGATCCTTTTCCCCTTACCGATGATTTCTCGAGGGATTCACTAGTCACGATCCCTTTTGACCTTGCTAGTGATTTCATGAAATCCATATGGTGAATGATTTGAGGAAATAAAAGGCATAACCCTCACTAAGGAGAAAATTTAATCTTCCATCTAAATAATAACTAGAATCTCAAAGCAATGGGCTAGACATACATTTGTTAAATCAACTTGGCTCTCATACCACTTATCCAGATCATAGGGGTTATGACCTAGGAACAATAAATAATGAGAGAGAGAGTAGGAGAGAAAGAATATAAATATGTGATGCAACTATTCTTAGAAAAACCTTGAACAAAAAATACACACACTGAATACCTAACAATATATGAAAAATATAACTCTTTATTATATGGATAAAGAATTTACCCTACAATGTGAAGGAGCCATATGTCATTTTACCAAGTGAGGTTTTTTATTTATAGTATTCTCGTTGGCTTCTTGAGTTACAATAACACGGGCGGATACCATGGATGGATACCATGGGTGGATTCCACTTTCTATTCAAATCACGGGTATGAGATGACCAGATGTAGATTTGTGCTTTTTTAAAGTCACCAATTGAATCCTAATTACAGTTGAAATGGAAACATCCAATGAAATTCACACCTAGGACAATAGAAGAGGGGTCCTTCATCACATAAGCTCTAGACTAGATGAATTTCCTTATATATTTTTGAATTCATAGAAGGATTTAATTGAGAAAAATGGAGCATGTTTAGTATAATATCATCCTCAAAGGTAGAACAATGAAACTTATTAGCCACAAATCCAACATCAAATATAGTTGGGGGAGTGTAACAAATAAGAGGAATTCTTATGGCAGCAATAATTAAAATTTTGGTGGGTAGATGAAAGAGAGAACAACACAATTCTTCAAGCTATCCATGGTTTAACATCAACATGATAACTTATTTTCAACCCTAAAAGATAGTTAGGGCTTGAAGCTATAGTGAGATGTTAACATTGAAAAGGAATTGAGAAATTACTAATAATATTTGCTCACTCAACCTAAGAAGTTTTTAGAGGAGTTTATTGAAATAATTGCATAGAGCATTCCAACTTTGATTGCCTAGAAGCACAACGAAGCCTTGCTGTTCAACATCATAGTTCACTATGTAGAACAAGTAGTCATTGAAATGTCGAATGGAAAACCCCTAGACTAGACATATTTTTGCATAACCTCCTTAGTACTCATAACCTTAATGCCACCTACTTCACACTCATTTCTAAGGAAGACACGATAGAGAATCCTAAAGCTCATATTCTAGGAGAAATCTAGCTATGGTGAAGGTAGAAAAATCATTGATAACATCATTTTGGCCCATGAATTGATTCAATCTCTAAATATTTCAAAATTTGGGTATGGTCATCATGCTTGTGATGCCCAATGATTTTGGTAGACTTAGCAATAAATATATCACATCATTTTCACCTTTGGGTTTTCAGACAAATGTAAAATTGGATTATCTCTTTTATTTCCAATGGCTTCTTCTTGATCCTCATAAATGGGTCACCCTCCTCAACATCCATTCCACCTTGTGGAGTCATGCAAGGGGGCCCATTATCCCGCTTATTTTTCCTAATCGAAGAAGTATTGAGTTGATGTATTAATGCTATGGCACCCTAAAAAAACTCGGGGTATGAAACTTCATGGGGATGATAGAATTGCATCTGATCAACAATTTGTAGATGAACTCTTCTTGTGTTTGCACCAATTGTAGGAAAATATCTTGCCTTCGAATAGGTACTTGAATACTTTATGGTAGCCTTGGGCACAAGTATAAACCATGGAAAGTTGCAAATAGTCCTCTTCAATTCTCCTATTATTATTCAGTTACATATGTCAAAAAATATCAAATATCAATGAATTTCCCTTCAGTCTAAATACGTGGTTGCTCTACATGTTAAGAATTCCCTTTGGTATGCCTCATGGGAGTATCTTCACCTTTACTTGGTTTTTTTTGCATAATCATTGTTATCATCGTAAAATGGCTGTAATATAAATTAGTGATGTTATGGTTGGAATCAAAGTTATGAAGCTAATGAAGTGTTGAGATAATGGGTAATATTTTTTCATTTAAAGCATGGAGAATGTATTAGTTGAAGTAAGCATGCAAAACTATATTAGATAAAGCTTTTGATTATTTCATAACAATATCTACATTTTGATTAACCATACATTCACTCTAACAAATAGTAATACTTTCATAACTAATAAATGATATTTGATTAAAAGTAAATAAATAATGTGATATAAATAATTAATGCAATCACCTTCTTTTATCAAACTATGTAAAACTTTAGGCTAGTATGGTAGGGATGTTGTAATGTAATGTTCAAAATTTTGACTAAGCCAATTATATGATTAAAAATAAATAAATAATATGATAGAAACAAGTAATGGAATCACTATCTTTTATCAAACTATGTAAAACTTTAGGTGTAATTTATGTGTGTATTTTAATTGTACGACTCTCTAGCCGAGGATGGTAAGGATGTTGGAATGTAATGTTTAACGTTTTGACTAAGTCAATTATATAAAAATAAATAATTAAATAAAAAGATTAATATAATGAAATGTAAACATCAAACAAAATAAAAATAAAATGAAAAATAACGATGTAAAAATGAAACAAAAATGACCCATGGTATTGAAAACCATGGTATTCATGTGAAATATAGCCTATTTTAAGGGAGAAATTAAAACAACCTAGATCCATCACAACGTTATCAAATCTTTTGAGGTGCAAACCTCTTTTAAAGTGAAAAGAAATTTGATCCCTCTCAGGGATTGGTAGATTGGAGTTAAGATGAATCTAAGTTGATAATTTTCAAATTAAAAGAAATAAAAGGAAAATAAGTAATGGTAATAAAAATGAAAATTATCAATTTATAAGATGCAACTTAAATTTGTAAATTATTTAATTTATGTGAAATCTAATCCCTTTAGATTAAGAAGTCAAAATTTTGCGATTATTATATTAAAGAACTATATATAGTCCTCTATTCAATATTAAACTATAAAAAATATCTATATTATTTAGGCAAACAATTAATATATTTAATATAAAAGCTAAATAGTAAAGTGTTCCATATTGAGTTGCATTGCCAATTTTTGAAAAGGAATCTCCGAAATTGTTAATCTCAAATGTATAGTTAAGTTGTTAATATCAAAAAGATGATTAACAAATTTGACTGTTTTAAAGATTAAAACAATGGTTAATATATTTTACCATATTTATAATTAGAAAATTTCTATTTTTATTTTGATTAATAACTTTTTACAGCTAAAATTTGTAATACAAATTTGAAATCAGTGCCATATCAGAGGACAACGGCGCTCAAAACTTGAAAACAGGCATCAGCCAAGTCAGCAGTGTGGGCACCACACGAGAAAGTATTTAAAACACATTTATTGGAATAAAAGATGGTGGAGGCACTCAAAACTTGAAAACGGGCATCAGCCAAGTCGGCACCACAGGAGAAAGTATTTAAAACTTTATTGGAATAAAAGATGGTGGAGGGTATCCGAGGCTATCGATTGCATGTGGATAAAACGGCTATGATGTATTATGGAAAATAGTGAATTGAAAAAGGGCTAGCCATTGTGCACTTGTGAATTGAAAAAGGCATAGCATGTTTTCGAGAGAGCTCGTAGAAAGGCTTGCTGGTGCACATCTGCGTGGGAGTTGCTGATTAACCACTTATTTATAACTGATGGGATTTATTTATATTTCTGATTTATTTAATCTGCGTGGGAGTTGCTGATTAACCACTTAGCATGTAGACGGAGAATCCCATGGAAATTTCTGATCACAGGGAGTGGGAGCATGGGAGGGGAGCTATGGGGCTTGACCGACTCTGCATATGTGCTGGAGTGAAGCACATAGAGAGGAACCATCGTTTGAAGAACCAGCGAGAGGACGTGGTGGTTCAAGTGGTGATCGAGGACACGTGATGGGATTTCAGAAAAGGAGGCCGTCAGATTCCATTTCTGCACATATGCAAGTATATATAACGATTACCTCTATTCATTGCAAGTTCTTATCTCTATTATTTCTCTATTTCTTCTTGCATTACGTGGGTTTTGGGTTTTTGTTTTTGACTGTTTGGATAATGGTATTTTTTGTTTTTGACGGTTTTGTTTTGGGTCTTTGTTTTTTACGGTTTAGATTTGCTTCTCCTCTATTTCTGCTTGTAGCCGGGTTTTGGGTTTTTGTTTTTGACTATTTGGATAATAGTATTTTTTGTTTTTAACTGTTTTGTTTTGGGTTTTTGTTTTTTAAGGTTTAGATTTGCTTCTCCTCTATTTCTGCTTGTAGCCATTACGTGGGTTTTGGGTTTTTGTTTTTGACTGTTTGGATAATAGTATTTTTTGTTTTTAACTGTTTTGTTTTGATTTCAGAAAAGGAGGCCGTCAGATTCTATTTCTGCGAACACCCTCTGTTCATTAATGGTATATATAACGATTACCTCTATTCATTGCAATTATTTATAATAATTATTTCTATTCATGAAACTACATGCGTTATTATCTCTATTATCCCTATTCAGGAAAATACATCTGTTCTTCAATTTTGTATAAAAGGGCAGAGCATCTTGGGTAGTGGATTAATTTCTGCTTTAGCAACGTCCATCGTTATTTCTCTGGTAAAGGACTCCCGAATATTATAATTCTTCTTTATATTTATAAATACCTTTGTTATAAGTTCATCATCATCAGAGGTATGACACGTATCAATTTATATTCCATTGCATTATTAATGTCAATATCAATATGTTCGTTCAATGATTTATTTTAATATTTAAATTTTACTTTTCTAAAAATTTGTATTCAAATCAATAAATATCCTTTCATGCATCTGTTTCTCGTTAGCTAAATTGTGTGTTCGTTCAATGATTTATTTTAATATTTAAATTTTGCTTTTCTAAAAATTTGTATTCAAATCAATAAATATCTTTTAATAAACAGTTTGGATTCAAATTTAAAATTATTATTATTATTGCCCTTTTAATGAACTGTAAAATCACTTTAGAAAACTGTATTGTGATATCATATGCTGGGCGTCTTAGTTTATAGTTTTCAGGAAAATATTATTTCCTTGTTTACTATATTTCTCTATTTCTGTTTTAGCAACGTCCATCGTTATTTCTCTATTTCTGCTTGTAGCCATTACGTGGGTTTTAGGTTTTTGTTTTTAACTGTTTTGTTTTGGGTCTTTGTTTTTTACGGTTTAGATTTGCTTCTCCCTGGGAGATGAGAGGATATGTTGGCTTGGTTGATGTACTCCTCACATGTTGTGAAGCTGTTAAAAAAGGTATGCACCGTTTTTTTGGAGTTCTTTTAGTTTTCTGGGTGAGTGTTAAAAGAGTTATGCACTGTTTCTTTATCGTGGAGTTGCCAAAAGATGGAGGAACGAAATCTGGAGCACCGCTTGAGAAAAGAAAAAAGAGGACGACGGAAAAGCAGCAGAAGAATAGCGTTCAACTTGCCGAACAGCGAATTTCTAAACGTGGGGTGCAACGACTGTGGGGTGCTGATAGCATTTAAAGACTTCTACATTTGTTACTCTGTTGTTAACATGCAACCTTGGAAGATAATTATGGGAGGTATTCTGCATATACTTTATACCTAGATATGCTTTATAGTTGTCTTCACTTTAGTTGCTAAAGATTTTATGTTGCATTTTTTTTAGAATTTATGTTGTATTTTGTAAGACAAGATATATTACAACAAATAAATGAAATAAATAGAGTAAAATCATCTGCTGACTATTTTTATTGTAATTTTTTTCTTTTCTCTTATAATTAATTAATTAGTTTGTTTAATATAATGTGATTTAATTTAGTTTT
>APFE030734751.1:0-12833 GCA_000404065.3 Pinus taeda
GCAGGTGTCCGTTCACGAGGATCGTGGGGATTGTGACCAGCTGGAGTGAAAGAACGGGAGCGATGACTCTTCTACAACTACTAGTGTTGGATTCGAGGTAGGCCCTCATCATCGGTCTTTAATTTTCAATTAGGAACCTGCGTGTTAGCGTTGTTTGATTGTTGCTAGACCACATTTAGGCTAGTGGGATCACCTCTGTCCGCAGAGGGGATTTACCTACACAACAAAGACTTAAATTTTTTTATGTCTAAAGCACTTGTATTAGTAACTCTTGTTTTTTCAAAACTATTTATAATCAAATGTGATGCTTCAATTTTTGGTATAGGAGCAATATTGATGCAATATGGTCATTCAATAGTTTTTGAAAACAAGAAGCTCAATAAGAGGGAACGTCTTAAGTCTACAAATAAAAAAGAAATTCTTGCGATTATGCACGAACTAGCCAAGTGGAGACAATATCTTTTGGGAAGTAAGTTCTCCATAGGAACATACCATAACAGTCTCTAGTACATCCTCCAACATAAAACACTCTTTGAAGAACAATAAAAATGGATTGAAAAAATTCTTGCGTTTGACGTGTAGATATGAGATAAAAAGGGAAAGGACAATGTGGCAGTAGATGCTCTCTCCAGAAAAGATGAAGGAACATCCTTGTTTGCAGTCTCAGCTATAATCCCATAATGGCTTAATGAAATCCGAAGTGAGTATGCAAATTATATAGAAACAAGTGCTATAATCAATAAGCCTCGGAATTCAAAATTTGAATGGAAAAACAGTATTTTGTGGTACAAGCAAAGGATTTACCTAAGTCCAAATTCCAAATTAAAATTCAAGGTTCTCAAAGAGACCCATGATTCACTGTCAACCAGACATGTAGGTTTCTTTAAACCTACTATAATGCACTTCAATCATTCTTCTAGAAGGTTATGAATAATGGTATTCAAAAATATGTAGCAAAATATGATCAATGTCTACGTAATAAAGGTGAGAACATTATAAACCAAGGTCTGGTCCACCCCTTCAATATCCCAAACCAAAAATGGGAAGAAATATCAATGTATTTTATTGAAGGATAACCCATGTCAAACGAGAAAGATAAAATTCTTGTAGTAATAGGAAAAATCACAGAGTATGCACACTTCATAAGAATAAAGAAATCAGATTCAACAAAAGAGATCATCGAGATATTTTGCAAGAATGTCTACAAATTAAATGAATTTACTAAATTCATTGTTAGTGATAGAGATCCCAAGTTTAAAGGGAATTTTTGAAAGGAGATTTTCAAACATATTGGGATATACCTCAACATGAGTTCTGCATATCATCCTCAAACACACGGTCAAACAGAAACTGTCAATAAGTGCTTATAATCTTACCTTTGTTGTTATGCAATAGAAAAAAAAAATAAGTGGGCTCAGTGGTTACGTCTCGCTCAATGGTGGTAAAATTCAATGTATCACACTTCCGCAAAGATGACACAATTTCAATCTGTGTATAGATATGAACCTCCTAAATGAAGGACTTAGACATTTCTGAGGCAATAGTTACAGTAGTTAAGGAGAAGTTAGAAGAAACCCAAAAATTCTTTCAAACATTAAAATAAAATATAATATTCTAAGAAATCGAATGAAGCAACAAGCCGATCGACACATAACAAAGAGAGAATTTGAAGGTTGAGAATGGGTATTTGTTAAACTTGAGCCTTACAAGCAATTGTCCCTAAAGAAAAAAGGAAAAAACAAATTGGCACCAAAGTGTTATGGACCATATTATATTAACGAAAGATCATCCAAGTAACATACAACTTAAGCCTTCTAGATAATAGTCGAATTGACAATGTTTTCTATGTATCTTGTCTTAAAAGGGAAGTGGGCAAACACTAATCAGCACAGACAATGCTTCTGATATTAGATGATGAAGACAAGTTCATATTAGAACCAGAATGAATTGTTACCACCAGGGAAAGTAATTTGTGATCTCGAGTAATGAAAGAATACCTGATCGAGTGGAAGAACTTACCAGAAGAACAAGATTATTGGGAGACAAAAGCATTTTATCAACAACACCCATTGGTATGCATGTTTTGAGGAAAATTCATTTCATCAACAACACCTATTGTTATGCATGCTTTGAGGAAAAAGCATTCTTTTGAGAGGGAGGAAATGTTATGTATACAATTATTCTAGCTTAATTAACTCCATTTTTAGACTAAGGGGTACGGTAAAAGATCATGCCCCTCATGTAAATGGATCTTGGGCTGTATTTAAGCATGAGCCCTCATTCATTGTAATCATCCTTCAATTTATTAATAAACTATATATATGCATTTATGTTTATTTTTGAGTCTATCTACTCCAATCAACCAAAAAATAAGTAATTCTTAAGTATGATTACTCTTGAATATTAATCTTGTCAAGTGGGGTTAATCGAGGAGGGCATGTTAAGTGGACCCAAGAAGAGTTCACCAAACAATAGACAAAAGTACCACCTCCAAAAAGAAACCAAATCAAGATGACTCATTTCCTAAGGCAGACATACCAATGCATAGATATAGAAAATCATGGACACAAATCAAGTACTTTGTAGATCAATTAAATATGCATAAAGAGTGATAAGCATGGCCATGAAAAAATACACAATGGACCATGTCAAAAGACCGTAGCCATGAGAAATACACAATGGAGCTACATCTCAATATATATAAAGTACTAGGAGTGTATATGGAGCAAAGGAATGAACAAATTAATCCTCCATGATGTACCAAAATCATGTGAGTAAGAGCGGTAGTTTCCAACAACTCGAGCAACATCATTAAAGATATTACTAGAATGGAGAGAAAATTAACAAAGAGGATATTACCAATATGAATTGGTGATGTTTCCACTCAAAAAAAGATGTTTTCACAGATTGAACCGAGGTCTTCAAACCAAATACTGTGGGTACAAAATTATGCCATGCGAATAAATGAGTTGAATTCAAACACAAGAGTAATCATTTGTTTACTAGTCATTGATGTATATCACTAACATGATACATCCCATCGTTGATGATAATGGGAGTCAAGGTACTATGTACATTATAACAAGTGCAAATGATTTGGATGAATTCGAACACTTATAGCATCTATCAATCAAGGGACATGATGTATTCCCACTGTCAATAGTGATTGAATCTGCCACTAATGGCACCAAACCTCAAGTTAATAAATAAGACTCGAGATCTTGTTCCTAGATAAAATGAGTTGATGGTGATGGAAAAAAATGTAATGGAAGGAGGGTATTAAGGCATCTCCCATCAATTGACATTAATGAAACTATATGGCCCATTATTTGGAGGGAGTCAAATGAAGAATTGTTAAGACCACCGCCAAGTGTGTCTCTTGCATGCAGCAAATGAAATAACAATAGAGAAGACCCTATAACAAAAAACCAATAATGAAAGACACTGATAGAAGTGAGGAATCCCACTAATGGTGCAAATGAAACCCAATGCATTGACAAATCCCATTGTGTGAATATTTTCTAGGAAAGAAAAATCAAACATGTTTTCATTAAGAAAAAACCATGTTTACATCAATATAGATTAACATATATGCATCTTCTAGCATTTAACCCCATGGTATCTAAACACTGATACATTATATCCATCTTTACAAATATTACTTGCACAACCAATTCTTATTCATGCCAAAAAAAATCACTAACCCGGGTGCTAGGAGACTCACCAAAAAAGCATAATAAAATTAATTGTGTAACAAATAACCATCATCAAGTAGGCAAATTTATAACCCCCAGAAAAAGTGGGTTGGAAAACCTTGGTATTGTCATGCAAAAAAAAACAAAAAAACTGAAAGAGTGGATCTATCCATAAACTCCAAGGGAAAAAATCGGAATTTATGTGGCACCCTTGCTTGTAGATCGAAAATTTGATGAAACCCAGATTCATTGAAATACCTTTCTTTGACAACATATCAACTACATTGTTGAATTCCGCATGCAAGTGGGAAAAAGTACCCTGTTGGAAAAGTTCCAATGTGTGAATATATGTGTTGACATCGAACAAAAAGGAGATCATTCAATGAATGACCAATAATAAATGTCTCTATTGAGGACAAGGTCACCTATCAATAATGAAAATATGGTCACATTTCTACTCTAGGTTTGATGCTCAATGTGTTGTAGTTGATGAGAGTAAAAATTTCAGTAAGAAGTAAATGAAGACCTTCCACACTGACATGAGTGTATAAGAAAGATAGTTGTTAACACTGAAAGTGCCTTGACAAATGAGAAGGTTGGCAAACTGAGTTAGGAAACAATTGAAAAATGGTCAACATAGAGTTAATTGTCCTTGAACATAAGCATGACATAATGGTGACCTGAGTAGCATATTCTCAAGAATGGACAATGATATAGGCTTGCGACAGAGGAGGCATCAATATTAAAAAACAAGGTTCAACCTCTTAAAGTCATACTATAACTCAAACTAATGAGAGAAAGACTCATACCTTGGTGCTTTGTACAAGGGTGACATGACTTATGACTGCTTTCAATATTAAACTGAAAACTCACTTCTTTCGATCCCCTATTTTTTACATATATTTATTTTTTCAACTTTTTCATATTATAAAACCTTGAAAATGAATAAAAGAATATTAATATATGGTGGATACAATGAGTGACGTGGGAAAGAAAACTAGTTTAAGCACTTGGAACATACCTATGCTTAATGCAAGAAAGGCGTACAATATATGGGCACTCGGGGAATATGTCCTCCAAGAATAAAGGTGTTGATTTACAAAAGAAAAAGGATGCAAGGCTAGCAACTAATGATAATGCATAAGAAAAGGGCATAAGAGAACAAGTTGAAGTCAACATTAGGCTCAAAAGTGCAAACAATTAAATTCAATGTAATAATACAACTCAACAATGTCAGCCCCATGGGAAATGGCCATAATAAGCTTTAAAAGGAAGCAATGAAACTTCACTAAAAAATCATGGTGGGACTAAAGAGTGGTACCATGCCTATAGCATGAGCACCAAATGGCTAACAAGGTACTAACTAGAGAACTCATGTAAATGTAGTGCCTATCACCCACTTAAAACACTTATAAAATGACAATAAAGGTTCATGTTACAAAATAGTGGAATTGATCCTATGGAAAAGATAAAAATCACATCTTAATGTTGAATGCAAGGTGAAAAATCCCTACCTTGTATGCCAAATATAGGAAACATTACCTACCACATTAAGATGCACGGTTGCCACGACTGCGAAGTTTCTATTCAAACGTGTATTAACTCAATTTGGAAGTCCAAAGATCTTGATGAGTGATCATGGTACACACTTCCTAAATGACACAATCAGCGCGCTAACAAAAGAATTTCAAGTGTATCATCAAAAAATCACATTGTATCACCCACAAGCCAGTGGGACAGTAGAAGCATTCAACAAAATACTGGAGACTGCACTGACTAAAGTTTGTAACGCGCAGTGGAGCAATTGGGATATGTGTGTTCCTGCAGTATTATGGGCTTATAGGAAAACATGCAAGAAAATTATGGGATAGACAACTTTCCAATTTGTCTATGGTGTGGAAGATGTCATGCCAATGGAATATATTGTGCCTAGCCTGCGCATAGCAGCACTCATAGGTGTGACGAACCGCAGAGCCCTGGAAGAAAGGCTCACATAAATGGAAGAACTAGAAGAGAAACAGTTCCTTGCTGGCTTCCATCAACAGGTACAAAAGCAGTGTGAAAGGGCCTGGCACGATCGCCATATTAAGTTGCACACCTTCAAGGTAAAGGATTTAGTGTTACTATATGACAGTAGGTTTGAAAAATTCACGGGGAAGTTCAAAATTCATTGGTTGGGACCATATGTTGTTAAGGAGGCCAAAGATGGAGGCGTAGTATAGTTGGTAAAGCTAAATGGAGAACCTTTCCTAGGAAAAGTGAATGGTAGTCTATTAAAGCCATACACAGGTTGCCTGACTATTTGACTAACCGACAGAGGCATAGTCTTCACGCTCCAAGTAGCCAGAAGAAGGCGCAGGACTCTAAAAAATATAGGGGCTGCAGACACAGATGTAGGAAATCAGTTCCAACTCCATGGTTTGTGAACAACGTGTACAAGAGATCCAGCAAGCTACTGCTCAGTCAGTGGCCGACCTTGAAGCAATTCGAGTAGAGTGGCAGGGACTCCGCACGAAGATCTGCATCGATAGAGAGACTCGTGGGCGAGTCATGATGTTTGTGTTGGGGGCCTGTTGGGCATGGAATCCCCCCTAAAGGCATATTTTGGGGCTTAAATCCCAAGTTTTGACAAAGTACATTGTAAAGACTCCACGATTTGTAGGCGTGGAGCGAGAAGTTATAATTGAGTCACAGGGTTGTCTGCCATTGTTTTTGTATTGTAAAGTTGGCTTGTAAGATCTACCCATGGTCCATGGACCATGAGATTGTATAAATATAGCGAGGCTCTAAGTAAAGAAAAAAAAGGATAGAGAGGATGATTAAAAGAGATTGATATTGAGTCAAGTGTATCAGTTTTCAGTCATAGAGTAGGAGAAGGCTCTGGAGCTGAGCGTGCGGAGGCCAAGTAGTCCACAGCTGAGTGTGAAAACCCTTGCAGCTAAGTGAGTATGGCGGTTCAAGTCTGTAACTGTGGGAAGAATTAATAAAAGAGAAGTTATATCATATTTCTGTGTATCTTTTCCTTTGTTATATGTTATTGGGCATGAATTGCAATTTTACTATTTATTTACATGCGCGAACTTATATGAATGTGTTGAATTAATAAATATGATATAAGGCACCTTTTTATGCGAAGGAAACTAATTTGTGTAGGAAACTAAGTAAGATCTCAAGTGTGACTTAGGGAATTAGCGCAGAGTGTTTCTCTAGCAGCACAAAAGCCCCACCACCCTAGGTAGGGCTGCACGAAGGTAGATAGATGAAGTCGTGAAGGCCAGAGAAGTGCGTGAAGTAACCTATGTGAAGGACCTAACAATTGGATCGAATCAACCCCTCAGACATCTCAACGGTGCGGAAACCTGGTTCCAATGCCCTCCCATACTACTTCGGGTGAGACCTTAGTCCGCGCTACGTAGACTGTTGCAGAAAGGGAAAGTAGTATAGGGATTTGTTTGGCTAATTAACTTTGAACCTGGGTCAGGCCCCAATAAGCCGACAAAATATCATGAAATCAACGTGATACATGTATAACATAAACATAATAGCATATATACACGTAAAAAGTAAGTGCATCAATGCATAAACATCATTCTAGCTAGGGTCCAATCATCAATGCAAGGCTATATCAAAAATGCATGTTATGACCTCATGCATGACAACAACCATTAATCCATTACACACATTTCCACATGCAACTATTAACATGCATAAGAAATTCCTAATCAACTACACATGTAGTCGAGCATAGGAAATCAATTCTTGTAATCAACCTACAAGACCGATACATGTAATCAAAACATTCAAGAATGTACCTGACATAAAAGGATGTAGTCAAGTGACATATAATCAACATGTAAGTGACATATAACCTATGAAACTAGTCATATACTTCCAACGATGCATCCAACAAAATCACATCAAGTTCCTCATGACAACCTTACTACAATCATCATCAACATGATGCAATGCAAAAATCACATGGCATGCAAGTGTAAGAGATAGACATTCAACTAATATGCATGCATGACCAAGAACCTTTACCCAAGGAGAGCACAACCATGCTCTAATACCAACTTGTGGTATCTGACCAAAAGAGAGCGCAACCATGCTCTGATGCCATTCTATAACACCCCTCCTCCTAGGTCCACCCAAGAAACCAACTAGTTGGGGAAAACATGTGATGGGATAGGTCACTATAAGGGATTGAAGCTCCTTGGTAACCTTAAGGAAATGGAATTAATGGAACACATCAAACAAACCCATCCACATCAGCAACAACAATCACAGAAGGCATGTCAACCACTCAAACATCCTGCCCTGGGTCCCATTGATGTTTTAAGCCTTTTAACTCAAATTTGCTCTCGTGCTATAGGGAAGACAATAACCAGCAACCAAAAGTCACTCTCATATGCCTTTATGTCAGTGCTTATGGACTTTTCTCAGTAGACCTATGCTAACAAGCCCAAGATTTGAGCCACTTTGCTAGCCTAGAATCCAGGCCTCTGCCCAGAACTTGCTACAACCTTCATAATCAATCGAAGACATGATAAAAATGATGCTAACTCAAAATCAACCTCGGGACTAGGGCTGAGCATCCCCAATAGGGACTGAAATTTTGTCAAACACTTGGCATGAATGCAACCTATAGGTCTAGGATACAAGATAGAGCATAAATGACTAAAAGAACTTATGAAACATAACTGGAAGGATCACCTCCTTCTCCATTGAACTAATATATCATCAATTAGGTTTTACATCCATCCATTCAACAATTACAAGTAAATACATGAAATAACCATGCCATGAACCAATCATATAACCATGCTTATAACCAACATAAAACCATACAAATATCATAGATATGGCAACCATTAAATATACATGTAAATTAGTGAAAAATTAAGACAGCTTAGATTTTTTTAATCATAGGCAAACCCGACCAGGTTCGGGGCTTCCACATAGCACCCAACTATAGACATGGATGAACCAAATATCTCTTTCAACCAGTCACCCCCGTGCCATATTCCAAGCATAAATGTGGGATCTCATAGAACAACAAAGGGAATCCGGAGGTTAAACCACCTCCACCCTCATCAAACCGTGATCACACCAAAACTGGTTCTCTGATCACAACCAACCCGAACTTGGAATGCCATCCAGAATCCATCACTATCCTTGAGAAATTTTCCATCTCCTTGTCTCTCAAGCTTTACCAGAATCCAATCCCAAATCACTAAGCCATAAACTGAGACCAATCTCTCAGGATTTACCACAACATAAACATGGATCACTAGGCTCTAAACCAGGACTTCTCCCTCAGGCTTTATTGTGTATCCCGCCAAAACAAATCAAGGGATTATTAGGCCTTTGGGAATGAAAATTGCAACCACCTCTGCCCCGAACTTTCAAATCCATCTGAAAAACCAAATATCAAAACTAAGATAAACATACAAACATACATGACATTCGGAAAAAGGCAAGGCCAGGCTTAAGACCACTATCATAAGCCAACAAAACCATCCCACTGACAACAATAGAACCATACACCAACATGAAACAACATGCATGTCCAAACCAACTGGGAAATGACACATGAAAAAGGTTACCTACAAGTATTCCTATTGAAGTTGCTTTATCGTGATTTCCTTTCCTTGTTCCTTTCTTTTCTTCCTTTCCCTTTTCTTGCTTTTCGTTCCTTGATCCAAAACTAAAGTACTCCAAGAAAAATCTAAGTGACCAAGAGTGAGAGAGAAAGAGGGAAAATAACGAGAGAGCTCTAAACTTGAACCAACAAAAGGTTACCAACTGATCCTCAAAAGCCTTTTTATGAATGAGGCCTCTATTTTCTTCATTTTCCATAATTTTCCTTCAATTTCCTCCTCACTTGCAACTTGTGACCTTTGACCTTCCTTTTCTCCTATTTTCCTTTTATTTTCATAAATAAATGTGCCAAAAATAGGTTTTTATCTTTTAATGCCTTTACCTTATCCTTTTCCAATTTTCCTTAGCCAGAACACACATCCAATGATGCCTACTAGGATACCTTTTCCCAACATTTAGCTTGGAATAAGTGTCCCTTAACTGTGGTCTTATTTTTGCTTTATTAACTTTTATGACATGAAATTTTCACCAGGGATGTTACATTAAGGAAACTGAAAAACTAAAAGAGACAGTGTTGGGGGTCTAAGTGGAATAGGAAGGTGGCCAGGAATATCCACCTAGATCAGCCCTCGCCCCTTAGGAAGTAATGGTCCCCATTAGATTGAGTGCCTCCAAGAGATGGGGAAACTTCTTCTGAACTTGGTCCCTGGTGAGCCACTTGCCTTGGTGTAGGAGTTGACCAGCCTTTACAAACCGATACAGTTGGATCTTCTATTAGTGAGTGCTCTTGATCCTTGTGTCCATGATTCGATCAGTTATGTTCTGTTCCATTCAGTCTAGGTTTAGCTCTGTTGGTTTGAGTTGTTCTACAATTTCATATGTGTCCAGCAATGGTAGAAAGTATGGTTGAAGGCGTTATACATTAAACACTGGGCACAGACTAAGGAACGGTGGAATGATGAGCTAAAAGGAATTTCCCCATACAGCTTTGGTGATGGTGTATAACCCATATCGTAGCAGGAAAATTTTGCGATCGAGTCTAGTGAGCCGCTCCTTCTACAAATCTAGCCAAACTTTGTCGCCCACCTAGAACTTGTGCGACACCCATTGCTAATCATGGCACTACTTGTACTTAGCATTGGCTTTGTTCAATATATCATGGACCCACTAGAGGATGTTCTGAATGTGCTCAATGAATTTGTCAGCCTTGTCGGCTTCGGATTGGACATGAGATGAATCTCCCTGAATAGTTGACGCAGGCGGAAGTAGAACTCAAGAGACCCCAATAATCACCCCGTGGTTCACTTTTTATTATTAACCCGACTGTTCTTCTTTTATACTAAAATCCACTAAAAAAACAAGCCGAAACAATGGAAGTCAATGCATCGACCCTCAGTGACCGTTGATCTGGATCTGTGTGATTCGACAATCGTTAGATATTTCGAGTGGAATAATAGATCAGGGTTTAATTGCCCGATAAACGGTTTTATTCCCCCTCCACCTCATTACGTGTCAACCTTTGAATGGAATCAGGGGTTGGGCCTTCAAAACCAGTTACAACCTTTAACGCGCCCGATAACCATCCATTGTAGCAAAAACCGCTTGGTGATCCAACAATCGCGATTGATCGCGCTCTAACGGCTGCGATTTAATCACTCGATCACAAGTCGTAATGTCCAATTGCCAAGCTTCCTATGCTTCAAAGCATCGATCTGATATCAGCCTTACAGACCTGATATGGTATATATCCTCACCTATAATTGTTTCAAGTCCGGATTCCAAATCCAACTATGTTTTGCGCTCGTTTTTAGTGTAAACTAGGTTTTACGCTTGTGGGGTTGAAACTACACAATAAACTCTGTCGACCCAATAAATGTGATCCGACGGTAAAGATTTAAGTGGATCGCGCAATGATATTTAAAGAAAAAGGCCTCGGACTTCTATAAAACCCACGATTTAGACATGAAACGTAGAATAAAAAAGGAAATAACACTCTATCCCAAATACAAAGGATTTTCAAGCAGACAAGGGTTTCCACAGTTTCATAACCAGTTTTACACACAACATGATTTATTCATAATAAATTACTTATAGAGTCTCGGACTTGGGCTTCGTTACAACAAAATAAAAGACCTCTGTTTCCTTTGAGATCCACACACAATTTTTCTCTCGCTCCACTTAATCACTCCTCAATCCTCTCTCCCTTTTCATTACATTTTCCTCCCTTTTATAACTCGGATATCACTCTAACTATGTCTAGCAAATCAATCCCTATTTTTAATAAATCTAACAGCAAATCTTTTAATTCCTAGCTCTATCTCACACCTATGCTAACAACTCATCTTTGAGCCTAAAATAAGACAATTTCTAACTTATTACAATAATGAAATACAGCTCATTTCTTGAGGGATCAAACCCTCTCAATAAAATTGCCTTTTGATCCATCAAGTCGACGAATTTCAACTTGTTTACCACAACATATGAACAAGCTTTCATATTTCTGGCTAAGTCTGGATGCTCCTGCATCAGACTCCTAAGGAAGAAAATAATCGTCCTTCAAACTTTCAGGACTTGCTCCATACTTCTACAATTCTGCTATTGTCAACCAGCTAGCATCCTCCACTGAGTGTCCTTTCCATTTGACTAAATACTGGAAATAAGTCTGTCCTCTAGTTCTTTTTGATGCTCTTTTCTCCAAAACAGCTTCCACTTCCTTCTTAGTTGTCTTTGGCATCTGTTCTTCCCATTTCACTATTTGAACTTCATCTCCTGTTGTTTCCTCCTGTAGCTCTGTCTCTTTGTGTGGATACAAATCTGCAACATTAAAACTGGGTGATATTCCAATCCCTTCTAGAAGCTCAATTTCATGTGCATTGGCTAGAAATTTTCTTACAATGCTACATGGTCCTATGTTTTTCATTTTCAGTTTATTATAAGTCTTCGCAGGAAATCTTTCTTTTCTCAAATACACCATCACTAAATCTCCCACTTGGAATTCCTTCTCTTTTCTTTTCATATCTACCCTCTGTTTGTATTTTTTTCTGCTTTCCTGCAATTTGCCTTTGACTTCTTCCTATATTCTCTGCATCTGTTCTGCAAACTCGTCAGCTTTTGCACTTTTGGTCTCCTTTTTACCTAAATCCCTAAGCTCATACAAACCTCTTGGGTTCATTCCAAAAACAATTTGAAATGGAATCATTCCAGTACTTCGGTTTGGAGTATCATTATAAGCAAACTTAGCTTGAGCTAGTGCTAAATCCCACTGCTTAGGATTTTGATACACTAAACTCCTCAATATATTCCCCAAGCTCCTATTTACTACATCAGTCTGTCCATCTATTTGAGGATGGTATGTTGAACTAAAACTAAGGTTAGCTCCCAGTTTCTTCAAAAGGGTCCTCCAAAAATTCCCTACAAAATTTGTATCTCTATTAGACACAATACTTACAGGTAACCCATGTAATCTTACAATTTCTAAAAAGAATAAATTAGCTATGTGTGTTGCATCACTAGTCTTCTTACATGTAATGAAATGTG
>APFE030734759.1:0-15296 GCA_000404065.3 Pinus taeda
TACTCACACATTTTTTTCATTTCTAATTACTTTACAACATATTGATTTTTTTTAATTATAGTTGACATTATTTTCCTATTTAGAACATTATTTTTATTTTTATTTTTTATTTTAAAGGGGGACAGATGGAAGTACATACTTACACATCCCCTCACACTGGGTTGTAGAATGAGTGGGTTGTAGAATGATCCTCTCAACTCATACTAACACATCCCCTATTGCTCTCTAGCTAGATGAAGACCTCTATTTAGCTTGTAGATTCAAGTGAAACTTTGAAGACCTAATCCAAAATTTATTTGGTAATGAGTTGGTCAAACTTTGTAGTTCTCAACACCTTATAATTTGCAATGGTGTAATCAAGTGGCAAAACTCCAACCAAATGCCTTGTATTCATGGGATTGGAAGTAGTGTTGTAGATTATGTGATATGTGATATCCTTGTTTTTAACCAAATTGTAACCTCTTAAATGACGGTGACTCTAACTTTGACCATAGACCTTTAGCTTTAACCATAGCATTTTCCATACAAAGAAACCACATGTATGAGAATTTTAAGTAAAATCCACCTATATTTTCACAAGATTAAAATGGTTCTCTCCTTAAAGGATTTAGATAGAGATTTAGACCCCTTAACTTATAAGGATAACATTGAAAATCTTAATCATAATTTTAAAATAACTCTGTCTCTCTTACCATTAGTAAGTCCTCTACCATTGTGTCATATAAAAAGAATAATAGAACTACCAACTCTTGTTATGATAATGATTGTAAAATTTCTAGAAAGTCAATTAGGATGCTCATAAAAAAACCTTGAAGCTTGATAAGATAAGTATATACAAAGCTCTAATTCAACAAAGAAAAGATATTATATAAGTATAAAACAAGAGCATTTATTGCACCTCTCTAAGTTTGATCCTAGAAAGCTTTGGAGGAAAATTTTGATTCATAAATTTAAAGAAAACCACTTGATTCCATAGAAGAACTAGAATATTTATCATAAAACCTCAATGAATCTCCTAATACCATGGACACAATATTGAATTATCCTATATAGTATTGATGCTTATCAACGATTTTAAAGATTCCACAAGTCCTGACTTGTGAGTGTTGGTCTTCCCATTTCCAACTCTATCTTCATCATCTGAATAATCCGTCATGAACCTTCACAAAATTTGAAAGAAAGCGAAATATTGTCCTCCTACCTCTAAAGCAAAAAGATATCCATATCTCCCATTCAAGAATGGACTTCACAACCTTTCATAAAGTCAAACAATAGATGGGCTTGCCATGAAAAATTCATACCTCGGTCCCATTGGCATTGTTGAGAGTAAAAACAAAATTGCTCATTTATCAATTTTTTTTCTTTAAAAGTTTATGATATTGAAAGCAAAAAAGTCCTCCTTATGGCACATATACCCACATTGATTTATTCTTCCTCCTACTAATTTGAGTCTTCTTTGGGGCACAATCAAAAGTATTAAAGTATTGAGCCTATTATCTTATGCATAAAGGGGTGCTATATATATCTGAACTTTTATTTTTAGGCCTATTATGTATATTAATATGCTTTCATTTTGCCTCGTTTTCACATGTCCATTATATATGCATTCATTTTATTTTTTGTTTTTAAAAATTTATACTATTGAAAGAAAATAATTCCTCCTTATAGCACATATACCCATACTCATTTATTCTTCCTGCTAATTTGTGTCTTTTTGGGGTCACAATCAAAAGTATTAAAATATTGAGCCTATTATCCTATGCATAAAAGGGTGCTCTATATATCTCAACCTTTGTTTTTAGGCCTATTATGTATCCTAATATGCTTTCGTTTTGCCTCATTTTCACATGTTCATTATATATGAATTCATTTTATAATGAGTTCGAAACAAAATGAGACCTCTCAGCCCCATGATACATCTATGGGAGCATGTCGTATATCACATTACAAGTTCAAACATTCACTTTAAGGTCTAACAAAATTAAGATTCCCATGTCATCTTCCTACTGATTTGAGTCTTCTTTCGGTCACAATCAAAAGTATTAAAGTATTAAGTCTATTATCCTATTCATAAACGAGTGCTCTATATATCTCAACTTTTGATTTTAAACCTATTATGTATCTTAATATGATTTCATTTTGCCTCATTTTCACATCTCCATTATATATGAATTAATTTTATTTTTTGTCTTTAAAAATTTATGTTATTGAAAGAAAAATAATCCTCTTTATAGAAAATATACCCACATTCATTTATTCTTCCTACTGATATGAGTCTTCTTTGAGTCACAATCAAAAGTATTAAAATATTACCCTATTAACCTATACATAAAAAGGTGCTCCATATATCCCAACCTTTGCTTTTAGACTTATTATATATCCTAATATGCTCTCATTTTCGCATGTCCATTATATATGAATTCAGTTTCTAAGGAGTTCAAAACAAAATGAGACCTCCCCGAAGACCTACCAACAATTGAAAATAATTAATATTATATTGTATTAATGGAGAAATGGTTACATGGTTGTAATGTAATTCCTTAAGTTAGGATTAGTTCCTAGTTTGTAGGATTTTGTTCTCACCTCCCTATTCTTTTGAGATGTATTTATTGTCTCATATTTGATTAATTGAAGATGAGAGTGTAGGCTCCAGTTTGTGTAGTCTCCAGGTGCAGCTTGCTCACGTGTGAGCTGCTAGTTAATTCAATTCATGTTTTTCTTTCCAGTTTTCTAACATGGTATCAAAGCTCAAACTAGTGAGCCTAATTTACCTGTAGAGCCTTATTGGATACATTAGGGCCCTAGTGGTTACAGAGCCTTCATGGCTACAGTGCCCGAGTGGAAACGTAAAAGCCTTAGTACTCACAATTTTGGAGTCTAAGTGGTTAGAGTGACATACCTTACTCGTAGGGAGATATTTATTTTCTCAAAGGTCTCATCATATATCCAGCTCAGCACAAAGCGCTCATCGTGATTTTTAGATTGATAGTAGCGATGATCATCGTGTATATGAAGGTCAAACCCACAATGATCAAATCTTTATTTTGAGCGATTTTCTTCATCGCCCCCAAAAAACATTGTTATTAAGTCTAAAAGAGTGATGACGTGTTTTTTATGGTTCCGAACTTCATATGTTTCCAGTTTGGTGGTGAATCTGAGATGCAGACACAGAGATTGGGCAATTTGGTGGAGAATCAACCAGATCGGAGGCAGATCGGGCAATTTGGTGGTAGATCTGTCAAAAATGAAAAATTTCACAGAAGCTTATCTCAACAAGAATAAAAAAATCGATGGGACCAATTATACTAATTGGAAATTCAAGCTACAGACGTTTCTTGAGGGATCACGCACTTGGTCGATCATTAGCAGCGATGAGGAGAAGTCGACCATGGCAGCAGGTGGCACGACAACATTAATGCAGGATTGGGATAAAAGGGAGAATAAGGTGAAAGTATTATTGAATATGTTTGTTAAAGGAAATATTATCCCGCATATCAGAGACTATAAATCATCTAGTGACATATGAACTACACTTAAGAACCTCTACTAGACATAGAACATCAATCACATCTTGTCGCTCAAAGGCAAGTTGTTCTCCATGAGGATGGAGGAGCATGAATCTGTTATCAGATTCATTGCATGGGTCAAGGACCAGAAGGGCAGATTGGGAGACATTAGGGAGAAGGTATCTGATTCCGATCTTGTCATAATTACATTGAACGGGATGACAGATGAATACCAAATGTTCATCACAGGCTTGTCTGTAAGGAAGGAAAACCATGCATTTGAAGAGCTAATAGGAATCATGATACAAGAAGAAGAGCGATGGCAGAATTTGAGACAATAGAGTGTTGATATTGATCTTATGGCAAAGAAGAAGTCATACAAAGGGAGACAACCACAGGGATAGAAAGGCAATGAAATTTTTTAGAAGAGACTATTTAGAGGTATGTATCCAAGTAAAAATGGTAATAAATATGACATTAAATTTTTTTACTGTGGGAGAACCAGTCACTGTGCTAATTTTTTTTAAGAGAAAAACATATGAGGCTAGAAATAAACAGATAAAACACACAGGGCACTTTGCCGATGAAGGTTACAATCATGATATTCAATTATTTGTAGATGATTATGCTCTTTCAGCTATTGAGGAGGATGAGTCTAAAATATGGTTCATAGATTCATGTGCGTCTTCACATATCACAGGTAATAGACATTGGTTCAGAAATTTTGAAGAAATTGCTTGTGGAGCTAACATATATCTAGGTGATGACATAGGTTATCATATCAAGGGGTACGGTGATATTTCGGTGATGTTACCTGATGGTAATATCAGATATATTAAAAATGTGATGTATGTACCCGAGATCAAGAAGAAATTGATATTTGTTTCAATGATGGTAGACCAGGACCTGTAAGTCAAATTCTTCAGATCATATTGTGTCATAAAGGACAACAAGAAGGAACTAGTTGCATCAAGAGTGCGTTTGGGAGGCATGTATAGGTTGAATGTCAAGAGCATGCAACACTAAGATTTGGCTTCAATAGGATTGACAACTGAGAATCTTTGGCATCAAAGATTCGGTCATCTTAACCTACAAGATCTCATGTTGCTACAAAGAAAAGGTATGGTTGATGGACTACCTGCCTTTTAGAATTTGCATTTAGATTGTAATGGATGTGCATTAGGGAAAATTCATAGGGAAGAGTTTCCTTTGAATTTTGATAGGAAGGAAAGAGATATTCTACAGCTTGTGCATACAAATATATGTGGACCTATGCAGACTAGGTCGCTAGGTGGTGCATATTATTTTCCACTCTTTATTGATGATTGCACTAGATTCTCTTGGGTATATTGTATTAGAAACACAATTCAAACATTTCAATGCTTTAAATAATTCAAGAATATGGTGGAAAAGTAGACAGGGAAATTCATTAAGGTTTTCGGCTTTGATCAAGAGGGAGAATACAAATTGGGAAATTTCATGAAATTTTGTAGGAATCATAGGATTATTCAATAGTTCACAGTACCTCACACTCCACAGTAGAATGGAGTTACTGAATGAAAGAACAAAACCCTTGTGGAGTGCGCACGAAGTATGATTCAAGGTAAGGGTCCATCTAATGGTTTTTGGGTTGAATCCATTAACACTATAGTTTACTTGAAAAATAGAAGTCCAAATAAAAGTCTCAATTTTAAAACTCCTTTTGAAGCATTTTATGGATATAAGCCTACAGTGAATCATTTAAGGGTTTTTGGGTCGAAATCCTTTGCCCATATTCCTAAGGATGATAGGAAGATGCTAGACCCTAAGGCCACGAAATGCATCTTTGTAGGATATTGCACTGAGTTTAAAGCTTATAAATTGTTTAATCCATTGACTCATAAAGTTTTTGTGGGTCGAGATGTGTTATTTCATGAGTAGGCTGAGGAAGGAAATAAGGAGAACAACCATGAAGAGTGGTACATTCCATTGTTGATGGAAGAAATTAGTGAGGACATGAAGCAATAGAAACAACAACAGTAGAAAGAGGAAGAGATAGGTGAGGTAATTAGTAAGTCGAGCCCACTAAGGTCCGAAGTAGACAAATTTGAGGTGATTCTGTTACCGAGAAGATCAAGTAGGCTGTTGGCTTGAGGGGGCCTGACCCAGGTTCAACATTAATTAGACAAACAAATCCCTACACTACTGGAATTTTTGGCATCAACCCGTGGAGCATGGACTACAGATGCACCCGAACCAGTATGGGGGGATGCTGGAACCAAGTTTCTACACCTTGAGATGGTTTTGATGTCATTTGATTCCTTCTATCCATGCCTTCACGCAGGTCACTTCATTCTAGGGCTTGCAAGACTATCCCTCTATTCCATCCTTCCGTACCACCGCAAAAGGGTATGATCGACCTTCGTACAACCCTAACCTACTTCTCAGGTACTTTCGTGCTGCTATGGCAGCGTGCCATGCATATTCCCCAATTAGTCTAAGTGACTTTCTTATCTCATAAAATACTTAAAGTTAACATTGCGTAAGAAGATCTTCGTAATTGCGTTAAATTTTTCAATGTAATTTCATTCATTCGCGCATCATATAAGCCTAATAGAGGAAATTCAAACATAAAATATCCAGACACATCAACAAAACAAAGACATAGAAATTGCAGAATATCTCCTTTTATTAATATCTTCCAAGTGTTACAACTTTTGTCTGCCCTGCATACTCAATTGTAGGGGTCCACGCACTCAGCTGCAGACTTCTACCCTAGGCCTATGCACACTCAGCAGCAAAGCCTCTACCTACACTATGACCCAAGACTGAGACTTCTTATTTAGAGCTATCACTCTATTACATGATCTACCATGATCTACCATTCTCTATCTTTCTATCTTTTTTATGCCTTTAACTACTTAGAGATTAACTCTTTTTATACAATCCCATGGTTTGTGAACCATGGGTAGGTCTCTTACAACCGACTTTACTTTACAAAACTAAGGGCGGACTACCCCTTTTGACACATATACCTTTGCGCTCTATGACCACAAAATGTAGAGTCTTTATAATTATTTTACAAATAATTGACTTAAACATGGGCTTTTAGCCCCAAAACTACCCTTGGGGGATCCTACTCCCAACAGGCCCCCAACACAAACATCATGACTCACCCTCGAGTCACTCGATAGGCGTGGAGATCTTTAGGTGAAGCCCATCAAGCTCGACTCATATGACCGCAACTTCGGCCATGCACTGAGTTGTTGCCTGCTTCACATCTTCAATTGTCTTCTCGGTCACTGCTCCTGTGTTGTCAGCCTAAAGCTTTTGTTGGTTGGCTTCAGTCTTGGTGTTATTGATGATTTAGGGACCTCCACCAATATTTCGGTCACTTCCAAAGAAGCTACTTCTGGATCAGCTACTTCGGCCTCCATATCGATTTCCTACACATTCTCCTCAGCTTCCACTTTTGCGCATGTCGACAGGACACTATTTACTAGTTCCTGTGACTCCTTTGAAAATTGTTCAAATGCCAGACTTGCTATCAGATATTGAAATAATTCACAGTTCATATGCACCTGAGAGTGAAACAACTTAATTCTCAAAATTAAAAGTGTTTTTCATTAGACAACCACTTGTAATTTATAGGGCATTTCGAATTCAAATCCGACCGTTCCCCCCAAAATCGATTCATTAATGTCGTATTGGCAGCAAATTTTCAGGGATCTAAGCCATAAATTTCGTCCTAAATGCCAGACGCCAGTTCCATTTGGCCTCATTTCTGTCATTTTTCATGAACAATGACTTTAAGGTCACTTTCCAGTTGACCTGTGCGATTTCTCCCTTGGTAGCGTAGCTTCCTCCACATTGTCACAGACCTAGTGACACATCCTTGCTTCGCACCATCTTCCAATCACATAGCCCCCCAACCTAGGTAGTGTAGTTTATAGTCCCATGCCTCCTTTCAGCTGCCTGGAGCACTAATACTGTGCTACTTTCATTTGGTCACATGGACAGATCACCGGTGTATGGCTTCAAGCAACTGCCATTCACCTTTACTGGGAAGGGTTCACCATTCAATTTGACTAGCTATACCACTCCACCGTCGGTAATCTCCTTAATAACATAAGGCCCTAACTAGTGCATCCTGAACTTCCTTAGAAATTTATCAAACTTACTATCATATAGCAAAACCAGGTCACTTACCTTAAATTTGCGCAGCTTGATGTGTCGATCATGCCGTGTCATTTCGCGTTGCTTTTGGACCTGCTAGTGAAATCCAACCAAAAATATTTGTTCCTCTAGTTCATCCAGTTGTATGAGGCTCTCCTCTAGGGCTCTGTGATCCATCATACCTATGAGCTCTACTATGCGCAGACTAGGCACGATGTATTCCATAGGCATTACTGCTTCAACACCATAGACAAGTTGAAAAGGGGTTTGTCCAGTCAACTTCTTGCATGTCGTTCGATAAGCCCATAATACTATAGGTACACGTAGGTCCCAATCACTTCGCTGAGCATTAAAAAACTTGGTGTATACATTTTCAAGCACTTTGTTGAACGCTTCCACCATCCTATTAGCCTGCGGGTGATAAGGCATACTCTTTTTGTGGTATACCTGTAATTCCTTCCTTAGCGTGCTGATTGTCTCATTCAAGAAGTGCGTACCTCGATCATTCATCAAGATCTTTGGACAACCAAATCATGTGAGTACATGTTCAAAGAGGAACTTTGCAGCAGTCACATCTGTGCAATCCCTCACAAGTTGTGCCTATTCCCAATTATTCAAATACTCCGTTGTGGTGATAATATACCTTTCTCTTGTCTTTCCTTGTGGTTGAATAGGTCCCACAAAATCTATCGCCCACTTCTCAAAGGCTTGCAACGTCATTTGTGGATTCAAAGGAATCTCATCCCTCCATGATGGCCTGCCAGTCCTTTGACACACATCGCATGCCTTGCAATATGCTTTTGAGTCCTGATGAAGGGTTGGACACCACAACCCATCGTGTAGAATCATCTGCGCAGTTGATCTCCCTTCATAATGGCCTCCTGTGGCACCCCCATGAGCATCCATGAGGATTTTTATTCTTTTGAACTTAGGTACATATCGTCACGATATCTCATCAGTCCACATCTTGTACAGATGCCTAGCAATGGCAGAGAAATCTGTTGCGTACACCACTAGTTCCTTCTTTTACTGGACAGTGTATCCTTCAGGAGCAGTCCCTGTTGTTAGGAAGTGTATTATATATTCGAAATGACCATCCATGAAACGCATTGTAAATAGTTGTGCATCAGGCAGTCCTTCTTCCAAGTTAGTAGGTTCCTCCCCTGTTTTGATGTGCAACAGATGGTCTAGTCCCGCGTTCAAGCGTCCAGGCTTCACAACTACTTAAAAATCATACTCCTGGAATAATAAGAGCCATATACATATTCTCCCCCCCAACACAGGCTTATTGACCAGGTACTTTAGTGTGGAGTGATCCATATAAATCTTGAAATGGCCTCCCAGCAAGTAGTGCCTATACTTCTGGAGCGCATACACCATAACTATCCCTTTGTGCTCAATAGTGGAATAATTCTTCTCCACTTTGGATAATCTTTGACTTGAAAATGCGATAGGATGGTCCAAGCCTTCTCCACCAGCCTGTGTTAGTAATGCTCCCAGCGCTATACAGGACACATCAACATGCACATGAAACTCTTTCTTCCAGTCCGAGAATACTAGAATTGGCATAATGATCATCTTTTCTCTTAATATATCCAAGCTCTTCTTGCAATAATCATTCCAATAGAAGGTGACATCCTTCTTCAGCGGTTTCTCCATAGGCGCGATGATCTGGGCATAGCCTTTGATAAACTTTATGTAATATCTCGTATGTCCCAAGGTAGTGCACAGTTGCTTCACACTCCTTGGCGCTTCCAAGTTTAGTATCACCACGATCTTTGTAGGGTCTACCATCAGTCCTTGTCTGCAAAACACATGCCCCAACAGGTTCCCAAAAGGAACACAAAACAAACACTTCTTGAGATTGAGTGCAATTTGGTATCTCCGATAGGTATCCAGCATCAGACACAAGCTCACTACATGGCATTTAACCAACCCAAATACATTCAAGTCATCAAAATATACCTCCAGGAACTTACGAATAAATTCCTTGAACACAACAACAACTATGCATGAGAAGATCGTAGGTGCATTCTTCAATTCAAATGGCATTACAATGTAATGAAAACAACTCCACTTAGTCTTGAAGGTTGTCTTGCTCCTATCCTCCAGCACGATTTTGATTTGGTGGTACCTAAAGAACCCATCAGTGAAGGAATATGCTTCCTGGCCACCTAAATTTTCCAACGGTTCATCAGTGAATGGAGTCGGGAAAGGATCATGTACACAAGCATCATTCAGCTTCCTAAGATCCACGCATATCCTTATTTCATCCTTCTGCTTCTTTTCCTGTACCACCATTGGACTTACCCCGTCAGATTATTCCATAGGCAAAATGATGCCTGCCACGAGCATCTTATCTAGCTCTAAGCGGACCTTTTCCTTATACTTCAGATTGAGACGATAAGGTCTTTGCTTAACCGGCTTCGTGTTGGGTTTCAATGTAATATTCATCATACCTAGGTCCCCAATTATCCCTTTCAGGTCCGTAAACCTAGTAGGGAATAAATCCTGGTATTCGCGGAGCAACTTAGCGACCTTATCCACCACCTCGTTGTCCCAGTAATCTCCAATCTTTGCGAATTTTGGTTATGCCTTAGTACCAATGTTTACTTGTTTCATTTTCAATGGTGTGGTTATATTAGGGTTCTCAATCTGTGGTCCTTGAACCGCGTGGTCACCCTCTGTTTCTAGAGTATTAATCTTCATGGGTCATCATCCTCTTCTTCAGCAGTTACATTATAACATTCTAGCATGCGACTCAGCTGAGTAGCCCATTCAATCTGAATCGGGTCTAAAGGATCTTGCGATATCCTAAAGGTTGTTGTTTTCACCTCTTGTAGTGGTTCATCAATACTGTCAAACCCGTGCTCAAAACTAAATGTCATCATGAATCCTTCGTGAAGGATATCCCATTCACCTGTCTATGGTAGAGTCCTATTTCTATGTATCAATTCATCGGGACAACATCCAGGGTATGACAGAACAAGTGCACCCACTCAGGTTGGGGCTTTTCTCCATAAGCCTGGGTCCATTTGTCCAAATGTGCACGTGGATCATCTTGCCCATCATACTTGTCTTTCGTCCACATCTTAGGCTTTCCAAATCGTGTTCTCATCATCCTCCTACATTCGGGCCAATCATCAAAGCTTCCTTTATGTGTACCCCACCATCTTGTGGGCATAGCGCACAGTGCCTAGTCCAATGCCTCGAAGCACTGATTTTCTAGTACCTTCCTTTCAAATGCATCCAAAAAGATATCTACCTCATTCAAACCATCATAAATAGGTAGATTTCATACCTCTGACAACACATAGTGCAGCAATCGGGTCATCATGTTGAAATTCTACGTAGTTACTTCATGTAACTAATTCTGCCAGCGTTCTGTTTCTTCATCAGAGTCCTAAGTGTAGGAACTCTCGTGATCCCATGTAATATGTCCATCCACGGTGGGATTCACCCAATATTGGGCTTGTGTTGTTGTCTTATAGATACAGTCTAGGTCGTCATCACTCTCATAATCGCGAATTGGTTTAGTGTAACGTGATCCTTCAGCAGGATCGAGGGGTACTATTATGCGTAGCGATTTATTCTTAAAGATCATATTTCTCTTCTTTAGAATGATTACCCTATTCATATCAGTAGCCTAGTCAATTCCTAGGAGCATAGGATAGTGGTTTCTATCATCCATTATTTCTATTACTTCAAAATCAGCCAGCATGCTCACTCCCTCAATATCCATGGTCACGCCCTGCAGCCACCCCATGGGGATGATCTTCTGCTGATTCGCCATCCTTAGTTGAATCAAAGACCATTTCAGTGTAGGAGTCCCCATTCGTTCCCAAGTCTGCTTCAGTAGGACATTCGCGTCTGACCCCAGGTCCAAAATAACTTAATCCATTTCATACTATCCTATATGCGTGGTCAGTCTCATCTCCCATCTTGTCCTTGTTTTATGCTTGCCAATATTTCGTACTACGCGCGGCTCACCCGACGTGGTTTCAGTGAATCTATTTATGATCTCTTGTAACCCTTTCACAACCTTACTATCGCGTAGTAACTTCATATAGGTCTCCAGGAAAGTTGTGAGCATAGAAGGGTCCATCTCCTACTCAAGCTTATCCTTGCTCCCTGAGGTGGAGGCCTCACTGAAGCTCTTCTTAGCTTCCATGAAGGTTTCACGTGCGTTCTCCAAATTGAACTCAACCTCCTTCGTCGGAGCTTTGTGAACCCATGTACTATCTTCTGGATATTTCCCCTTGTCATCTCCTATCATGATTCCACTTCTAAGCACTATATTTACGTTTGGAACTTCCTTGCGCAACTCAAACCTCATCATCTGTAGGTTCTGAGTTGGCGGAGGTGGTAGCACCCCTTTGTCATGTATCCTAGCTATCAGTGTAACAAAGTCCTCTATTTCATGATCAAACAATGTGCAATACTTGCATGATGGATGTGTAGGATTAGTGCAATCGTGGGCATAGTATCCTGGTCCTATGGAATTGTTGAAAATCAACTGTCCACGACCTCTGGTAGGTCCTCCTCCACCTCAGCCTCGTCTGCACCCCTGAAATCATGTCCACGCCATCCTTGTGCTCTGGTCAAGGGGCCATGTTTTAGCCTAAACCCTATAGGTGGGAATTCTATCCATCATCAATTCATAGCTCCTGCAAGTACGCTCATCATGTCCTACCGGCCTACTAAAGTTGTAGAACAACTGTTGTGGTGCTTGTACAAACTTTTGTAGAAAGTGACAGTTATCCATGGCATGTTTTCCGACTACCTGATAGACAACACACCATAATGTAGGCCCCGCGCTAGGTCCTTCTTGAACTTCTGGCCTGAAAGGCATCGATCCTCCTCCTGCAATATAGTTTGCAAAGACCGGGAAATGGTCTTTGTCATGACCCTGAATCTTGCATTTCAAGCACCATAACTCCTCGGACACCTCTGGTCGAACCATCCTGTCTTGCTTCAGACGTTGCATCTCAAGGCATAGATTCTTCAGCTGCGCATGGATCTGTTGAAATCCTAGATTTGGATCTTGCATCGGGGTTTCATGTAGAATCATGGCAGTCTCCAAGGTCTCTGCCTGAGCTTTTATCTTCTACTATGATAGCACACCCCTTAAGTGTGGCAGTAGTGAAGCTACAAACCACTCCCGATGTTTTCCATCTATCAAATTCATGTTGGCTTCGCGGATTGTACACTTCAACCTTTGATCTAGTTCCCAAGGCATCTCATCTAGTCACATCGCGATTTCTTTGAATCCCACAATTGAATGCACCTCAGATTTAGGCCTACTAAATCCTCTATTCAGTGTCGCCTGGATGTATGCCACTCCAACATTTGGGTTATCATTAGAGTACTTAATATACTAGCTTAGTACACAATCTTGCAGAGCACTAACCAGCGTCACCTTCTTTATATGATCCTCTACAACACCTTGAGCTTCCCATACAACCCTTACAATGAACCAAAATTGGTTCAAGTCCTCATTTCCCAAGCCTTTGAACAAAGGCAACTTCACTATATTTGCCATATTGAATTACGGTGGATTTAGAGGTTGTACGGGTGAAGTTGTAGGTGATGGTGGTGAAGTTGGAGGTGGTGTGGTTGGAGGTGGTATTCATGGGAATCCTTGTCTTATTAACTGAATAGCACTTCGCGGAGAAACCTTCGTTATCCCTTCTTCACTACCTCATGGAGGTGAAATCAAGGCATTATACTCTGGACCCTTTTTTCCTTCATTCCTGTAATTTTTTCCACATTGCGTAGTTCCGAACATCAAGGTATTTGCATAACTCGTTTTTCACATAATAAAATTTTACTCCAGGTATTCAAAGATTTTACGTACTTACCTCACGGTCCTTTGGAAAAGTGATGCTCTGCCTCGTTGTAGCTGACTGAAGTGTTGACTATGAATTTAGTCACAAATCCTTCTATGATGTGATCAAGCCAATGATCAACAACGCGGGTGATCTTATCCTCCGACGCTTCCAACCTTCGAACTAGCTCTGGGGTCCATGCAATAGGACCATCAGGTTTCCATCTTCTTTGGCTATATGCTAACTTCACGATCCACTCGTATAGCTCAATAGGGAAGGAGTAGAAAAAGATCTTGTGGATCTTTGTATACATGTATCTATCCAACCAACGTTCCTTTGTTAGTTGCAGGTTCCTGTTCTTCTGCGTCACGAATTCGTGGATCTTCCTATCCAACTCGTATCCAATCTCTTTCTTAGTTGGATTCCAGTGATACAAAATCACACATCTCTTATGCAGATTCCAGTCCCAACAACGGAACCATTTGCTGCCTTGAGGGGGCCTAACCCAGGTTTAATGCTAATTGGCCAAACAAATCCCTACACTACTAGCCCTTTCAACATCAACCCGCGGAGCGCGGACTGAACTCTCACTTGAAGCAGTATAGGGGGATGTTGGAGCCAAGTTTCCACACCCTGAGATGGTTGTGATGACGTTTGATTCCTTCTATCCCTGCCTTCACGTAGGTCGCTTCGCTTTAGGGCTTGCAAGACTAGCCCTCTATTTCATTCTTTTGTACCACCACGAAAGGGTATGATCGACCTTCATGCAGCCCTAACCTGCTGCTCAGGTACTTTCATGCTGCTTTGGCAATGTGTCGTGCAGATTCCCCAATTAGTCTAAGTGATTTTATTATCTCATCAAATACTTAAAGTTAACACTGCATAAGCAGATATTCGTAATTGCA
Source organism: Pinus taeda (assembly GCA_000404065.3). Lineage (NCBI taxonomy): Eukaryota > Viridiplantae > Streptophyta > Pinopsida > Pinales > Pinaceae > Pinus > Pinus taeda. The sequence continues at coordinate 14,395 of APFE030734759.1, forward strand.
TTCAATTATTCAATATAATTGCATTCATTTGCGCATCATATAAGAATGATAAAGGAAATTCATACGTAAAATATCTAGACACATCAACAGAAAAAGGACACAGAAATTGCAGAATATCTCCTCTTATTAATATCTTCCAAGTGTTACAACTTTTGTCCGCCCTGTGAACATAGCTGCAAGGGTCCACGCACTCAACTGAGGACGTATACCCTAGGCATCTGCGCACGCAGCTGCAGATCCTCTACCTATGCTACGACCCAAGACTAAGACTTCTTCTTCATAGCTATCACTCTATTACATGATCTACCATTCTCTATGTTTCCATATTTTTTATGTCTCTAACTACTTAGAGCTTAGCTCTTTTTATACAATCCCATGGTCCGTGGACCATGGGTAGGTCTCTTATAGTGGACTTTACTTTACAAAAATGAGGGTGGACTACCATTTTTGATACATAATACCTTCATGCTCTGCGAGCACAAAATGCGGAGTCTTTACAATTATATTATAAATAATTGACATAAACATGGGTTTCTAGCCCCAAAACTTCCCTTGATCTAGGTGGATGTTGGTGGCCACCCACTAATTCCACGTGGATCCCCTCTAGTGCTTCTTTCAGTTCTTTCAGTTTCCTTAATTATAGCACAGTTTACTATTTTTAGCATTTTTTCGGGTCCTAAACGTCTGGAGCCTTTTTGAGGCCCTAAACGACGTTTTTTGGGAAATCTACTGCCAACGATTTTTCTGTTTAAAAATTGTCTTTTTTGTCGTAGTCCTCGGATAGATCTTTCCAACGGGCTATCATGCGTGTCAAACGGAGATAAGACGACCAATTCGCGACCCCAGGAAGTTGATGTACCAACTTACCCAAAAACGGGGCCCACAATTTGGCGTTTCATCTT
>APFE030734759.1:19985-30198 GCA_000404065.3 Pinus taeda
TAACACAGTTCAGAGGCATGTAGCCACACATCTCTTCTCAGAGATAAGCTACCATCGCCTAGCTGGTTTATTTCCATTTCTGGTTGTAAGCATATTTCAGTATTTTCCATTAATGAAATGAAGTATTATTTCCGCTACATATTTGTGTATATGGATATATCTGTAATTTGATGCATTCCTGTTTAAGTCTGGATCAGCCCTTGGGGGATCCTGCTCCCAACATAGGCAGACTCAACTACCAGCCAGATTGAAAGATTATGTTTTAATGTCAAACATTTTAAATGTTATAGATCCTGTTGTAGCTTATATTGTGTTTAAGCTTGTTTATCACTTTATTCACAATGTGTGGTTTAAAAATCATTGCAGGGGTTCAACCTTAATGAAGCTCTCTTATTTTATTTACATCTACAGAGTCTAAGGGAAATGAAGTATTTTGTTTATTATACATTGAAATTGCAAAAGAAAGAATCGTAAAAGAATTAGCCCCGGAGTAGCCAAAGTTATTATACAAACAAATCAAGATTATATAAATATTTATATGGAGCTAGACCCAATATATAGAAGTGCATATTGAAACGAGAAAGAAATAAAGAAATATATCAGATTTACAAAGGAAGTAAGTGTTAAAGTGCTAACGCCGAACCTTAAATACTATAATTTGTGTTTTATAAAGTTCGGTGGGTCCGCAATGATATGTACGATTGGTTCTGCTGATAGTGCTAATTGCGATTTACGATCGCAGGATGGACCCGAAATATATGTATTATATTTAAAAGCTCGGCGGGTCCGTAAAGTACTGAATGCATATGTATTGGTTCATTCACCGATTTCCGATTGTGATTGATGATAGCCGGACCCGAAAGGTATATACATCATGGTTTTAAGTCCCGTCGGGTCTGCCACACCACTGAGCTATATATGTTGGGTTCCACCGATTGCGACATGCGATGGGTGAACCCGATATGATATACAATGTATTTAATAACTTGGCGGGTCCATAAAGTTCCTTGTGTATATGTTAACAATGTCGATTGCGATTTGTTATTGGGTTACGGACCTGATATTATATATACCATATTTTATACTTCCGGTGGGTCCGTTATATTGCAGTTTGTTAAGGTTTTTGGGTTAATACCCCAACTGAAAGCGCTGATTGCGATTGCGATAAAGGTATCCTCGATAGTAGTGCAGAGCCCATACTAAAAGAGGAAAAATCATGTTTTATGGCATATTTCTATTGTAAAAGAGATATAATAGAAATAACACAAATATGAAGGATTTATGCGTAAGTCCAACATTATGTTGATATAACAATGAAAAGCGTCGATTGTGATATGCGATGGGATTCAATATCCGATGGATTTATGAAAAAGATTTAATTCTTTTCGAGTTCCGTGGTAAACTAAAGTTTTGTGTTATTTTCGTTATATAAAGGGAAAATCAGTGTTAAAGCGAGATTTGAAGAAAAAGGAAGTTGGTTCTTGGTGTTTTGGCCAATTGAAATGCGCCCGATACATGTGTAAGCCCCAGTTATGCACAAGTCAAACACAATGTATTATGATTAAAGAGGATTAATTATTATTAAGGCACATACAAAGGAATTTGACAGCAGATTAACAGAACCGAAAGGCCAACAGTTATTGTCATTGTTGAGTTGTTTTATGTTATTTTATGTTCTTTGAGATGTCCTTACCCTCTGTGTAATATTTTGTAATAATTCTTAATTTAGATAGTTAGAGAAGCAGTTTTAGTAGTTTGATAGTTTCAGAGATCAACAACTATTTCACAAATGTATAAAAGGAGGAAAATTTACAGAGAAAGGGTTGGTGGTTTGAATTTTGGAGAACCCTAAGACTAGGCCACTATTTCCTGATATAATTGTTGATTAATTAAAGAATTAGAAGTTTCCATGAATTTTTGGGTATAATTTTGTAACCCTCTCTGTTATGTGTCATCTTTTGTTTTCTTCCTTCAAGTATAGTAATGAAGTTGCAGGTCTTTATTTTCTTATGTAGATAAAGTTAAAATTCCTTAAAAGAGCGCTCATATACTTGAAGTTTCCACCTTCCTTTCTAAGTTATAGATAATAGTTTTTGTGAAAGACCAACATATTATCTTTAACTTCTCCTTCAAGAATTCTTCATTCATCAGTTATATCTAGCAACAAATGGAATTTTGAGATGTTCGTCATACATGTATTAAGGGTTAAACCCCAAGTTCTCTGGTCCTTCATTTGAGGACACAACAAACAATAAAGTGACAAATAAGTGACAATAAATAATATTTATTAATGTCTTAAGCACAATTTCTCTACAGCCAGGAAATTGGTTTCTTAAGGAACAACATTAATTGACGTTGCTGCCGGGGAGAGAAGACAATAACACTTTTCCCTGAGTTTTCAATATTTTCCTTTGGTTTTTCAGTGAGGAGGAAATACTTGGTTGTTTCGAATAAAAGCAATAAAAGGAAACTCCATTGTAATAAAGACCACAAGTTGCAAATCAATAGAATAGGAACACTTTTCTTGGGTTCATTAAGTTTGAAGCTAATTCTTGAGAGTGACAAGTTTCAAAAGTTGGTTGTACATTCAAACCTGTGGTTTTCACTTACCACATTGATTGGCGACTCCACTGTACTTTGAAGTTTTATTTTCTGGGTTTTAATAGCTCTCCCTGCATTTTTAGTCCATAAATTTGATCCATTTGATTTTACTGGGATCACCAACTATCCTCATGATATGCCTGCATTTTATGTTCGGGATGAGTATCTTCCAAAATTTAGTAGAAAGGAATATGAAGATCCAACTCAGCATCTCCAAGACTTTCATTAATGCATGGAGTAGCAGGGGATCATTCATCAAGATGTGAAGATGAAGTTGTTTTTATTTTCTTTAGACCTAGAAGTTGGGGCTTGGTTAAGGTCTCTGCCTCTTTCAAGCATTTAATCTTTGAAATATTTCCATTCAGTATTGAATTATTATTGTAGAACTTATTATCCACACAAGTTTCTTTTTGAAGGTTGTTGTGAATATTATGATTTTAAGAAACTTTAAAAGCTCATGATAATCCTGTTGAGGAAACTGATGATATTTTTAATAATATATCAAGCATTCAGAGAGATTATAGCGAGATTAACTATGAGAAAGTCTCTGAAAATGAGGAACTATTATTTTATCAAAATGATGCAGAGAAGTTTATAAAGCATTCTTCTTCAATAATCTTCCAAGCAAAGAATTGGTTGACTATGTTCCAAGTAGATCGAGCATCATTTTCTCAAAATGATGTGGAGAAATTTATAAAACATTTCTCTCCAATAATATCCCAAGCAGGGAATTGGTTGACTCTATTCCAAGAAAATCAAGAGAGTATTCAGATGGACGAAATTTCAAACATGCATCAAGAATCTCTTCTCAACAGTCGAGAAGAAGACGAAATGATTAAGTAGTAAATAAATCCCTAGAGTTCCTATTTTGTTAAATTTTATGATCCTCCTATTTATAACGAAAATGGTTTAAATGGGGAGCAGGATGAAGCTCTTCAAGTTCATCAGTTGGGTGTTGAATATATAGGAAGAAACCAGCAAGAGGGATATGTTGGAGAAAAATATATTGAGCCACCTATCATAGCAAAAGAGGCTATCTCATGTAAAAAGGAAGCTGATAAAGAGGTTGTATATCATTGCATTGAAGAACACAATGATGCCCATGGATCAGAGGTAAACAATATATTTGAATTTGATCGTATGTCATATAGTAATGTGAAAAAATTTCTTTTTCTTCCTAAGGCTATAATTGCAAATTATTTTCAATTAAAGCTTAAAGATGAAAAGTGGAGACATGAAAGTGACATAGATCATTTTCTTAAAGATGTTGTTGATTGTTCTGTTGAACATATTATCCCAAAAAAAGGTTTAATTGAGTAGAAAACTTCATACATGGAGAATTTCTTTTTTGAAGCTGATCAAGAACCTATTTTTTCTCATATTTTTGAAGATCATGTGGCAGATTACATGGAAGAACTTATTAGTAGTCTACACATATCATTTTGTGGATATACTCCTAATTTTTATTGTGAGCTACCTTCATACATAGTTTATTGTTCATTTGTTATTCTCTTAACCTGCAAGACGATACCAGAATATCAAATATGCGAAGCAATACACCCAGAACATAGAACAAGAGAAATAACAACAAGTATTTTATTATTCAAAAAGCAAAGTTCACTTGCCTCTTTGAGGGGACAACCTCCAATAGAGATGAGCTCGATTACAAAATAAGACACGACGCTCCTCGCAGGGAGTCTCTATCCTTTATATAGGATTCATAGATGCAATACCATTATTAATACCATCTATCTAATACCATGGCCCATTTGCAACTAACTGTGGTCCCATCATTAAATGTGGGTTAACCACTTACAATTATTAATATCGGCTTTATTAACTCTTTACTTAACTATAACTATGACTCTATCCTATTACATAAATAAGGGGGTTAGGGTGGGACCCTAACATGCCCTCCCCCATAAGAATAACCTTGTTCTCAAGGCTGAAACTGCGGAAACTGCTGAAGAATGGTGGTTGGTTCCCAAGTTGCATCTTCCAGAGAGGTGTCTTTCCACTTGAAAAGGACTTCCTTGATCATGTGGCCATGCAGGTTCCTTTCTCGTGTGTCCAGGACTTGTTCAGGTTGGAGCCAGATTGACCCTTCTTCATCCACTTCAGGTAGACTGGTTTGAATTCTGTAATTGTTCCCAATCACTTTCTTGAGACATGAGACATGGAAAACTAGATGGATTTTTGCAGTGGGTGGAAAAGCTAGCTTGTAGGTCACTTCTCCAATGCGCTAAAGTACTTGATATGGTCCGTAGAAATTTTTGAGATAGCTTCCGACGACCCTTGTCTTCGAGTGATGTTTTCTTATATGGTTGCAGCCTCAAAAATACCTGATCCCCTTCTTGAAATTGGCATTCTGAGCGATGCTGATCTACCTATTGCTTCATGTAGTTTTGAGCTTGATGAAGATTATCTCTAAGATGGGCGAGCATGGTTGTACGGTTCTGTAGGAGTTGATCCACTGCTTGTAACTTTGAGCACCCCTTGATATAAGAAGTAGGGGAAGGAGCGAGTTGACCATAAACTACTTCATATGGATTCATTTTGGTGGTGGCATGATAGTTGGTGTTATACCACCATTCAGCTAGAGGTAACCACTATACCCAGAGATGTTGTTTTTCTGAAGTGAAACACCTAAGGTAGGTTTCCAGACATTTGATGACTACTTCAGTTTGACCATCAGTTTGTGGATGATAGGAAGCACTGAGTTTTAGTTGGGTACCTTGTAGCCGGAAGAGTTCTTGCTAAAAATTACTGGTGAATACCGGGTCACGATCAGACACAAAGGAAGTGGGCATGCCATGTAATTTAAAGATCTGATCCATGAAATATTGAGCGACCAAAGTCAGTGTAAAAGGGTGGGGTAGGGCACAAAAATGAGCATACTTGGAAAGTCTATCCACAACCACCATGATGTCTGACTTGTTTCTTGACTTTGGAAGACCTGTAATGAAATCCATAGAAACCTCCGTCCATATTAATGCCGGGATGGGTAATGGTTGTAATGTGCCTGGTGCTTTGACTGTCTGTCCTTTGTGGTGCTGACAGACGTCGAATTCCTCTACAAAAGTAAGAATGTCATTTTCCATGATTGTCCAAAAAAATGATCTTCCAGTGTGAGCATACGTCTTCTGAAAGCATGAATATCCTACAGTGGGAGATGAGTGCAACTCCGCCAAAATGTGGCTTTTGAGGGTGGATGTTGGTGATATTACGACTCAGTCCTTGTAGCGAAGAATCTCATCCTACCACGAGTAGTCCTTGGTGGAATTTGGATCCGCCTACAATTGATTAATGAGTTGGGAGAGCTAGGGATGTGAAAACCATTCCCTTAGAGCCTTTTCAGTCAATTTTGGAATGGGAAGGGAAATTGTGAGCAGGTTGCTTTCCTCCTCAAATTAGCGAGATAATGCATCTGCTACAATATTTTTGCGCCCTTTCTTGTAAATTATCTCATAATCATATCCTAGCATTTTGGCGATCCATTTATTTTGTTGTGGTAAAGATAGGCGTTGCTCCAAAAACTATTTAAGGCTTTGATGGTGTGTGCAGATTTGGAAGCATCGCCCCAATAAGTAAGGGCGCCAGCTATCTACTGCATGTAAGATGGCCATCATCTCCTTCTCATAGGTAGATTGTCCCAGATTCCTCCCACTTAGTTGTTGGCTTGTGAAGGCCAAGGGTTGGCCTTCCTGCATTAAGACCGCCCCAATACTCGTACTCGAAGCATCACTTTCAATGACAAAAGATTTGGTGAAGTCGGGTAGTGCTAAGACTGGAGTGGAACACATGGAATTTTTGAGAGCTATAAAGGTTTGTTTGGCTTCATCATTCTAGAGGAATGAATTTTTCTTGAGGAATTGAGTGAGGGGCCTCGCAATGCGACCATAATTGCGGACAAATTTGCGATAGTAGCCCGTGAGACCAAAACATCCTCTCATGTTCTTCAAGCTCTTAGGTTGCGGCCAATCCTGCATTGCCTGGATCTTTTTGGGGTCCACCCTAACACCTTCACGTCCCACAATGTGGCCCAAATACTCAACTTCTACCATGCAAAAATAACACTTGGACATCTTAACAAATAATTTATGCTCACGGAGTAGTTGCAAGATCAGATCTACATGCTGAAGATGTGCGGCCCAAGTGCGTCTGTAGATAAGGATGTCATCGAAGAAAACAAGGACAAGTTTTCTGAGATATGGTTTGAGTAGGTGGTTCATAAGGCTCTGAAAAGTAGATGGGGCATTACAAAGACCGAATGGCATGGCCAGGAACTCATAATGGCCTTCATGAGTTCTGAAAGCAGTCTTTGAAATGTCAACTTCTTTCATGCGAATGTGGTGGTAGCCTGAGTGAAGATCAAGCTTAGTGAAGAATTGAGCCCCATTTAGTTCATCCAGCAAATCATCAACAACCAGGATGGGAAATTTATCTTTGAGTATCAAATTATTGAGGGCCCTAAAGTCTGGACACATATGCCATTCCCCATCTTTCTTGAGCACCATGACCACCATTGATGAATAAGGACTAATGTTGGGACGAATGACACCTGCTTCCAAAAGTTCCTTGATTATTTTTTCTATTTCATTCTTTTGGACGAACAGATATCTATATAGGTGCACATTTGGTGGTTGGGCCCCTGGGACCAAAGTGATGCTATGATCATGTTCCCCTCTCTAGGGTGGAAGCTCATGAGGCTTGTCGAAGACTGGAAGATGGTTATTTAAGATCTGTTGCATCTCAGGATGAATCGAAAGAGAATTGGGTTTGAAGGCCTAGATGGCATTAAATTGAGCTATAACTCCATGATGGCCCTTTTTTAACAATTTTTCCATCTGATGTGAGCTGATGATAGAGGGAGCTCCCGCTTGGAGTCCACAGAGGGTGTGTGTGTGGTTGTTCTATTTAAAGCTCATATATAACTCCTGGAAATCCATTGTGATTGGGCCAAGTGTGCGAAGCCATTCAGAACCTAGGACAATGCCGCACCCTCCCATGTGTATGGCAAACATGTGGGTCTTTAACTGATAATCCCCCATTTGAAGTTTGACATTTTCACTACGGCCTTCATATTTCATTGTTCCCCCATCAGTAATTTGGACTTGGAAGTTAGAAACTGCTCGTACAAAACAATGCACTGCTTCTTCGACTCTTTGATAGATAAAATTATGCGTACTTCCACTATCAATCAATACTACTATTGGGCGATGCTTAATAAAACATCTGATTTTGAGAGTTTGAGGCGAAGAAATCCCTGCCAAAGCATGTAGCAAAATAACTGGTTCTTTAGGTACATTGTCCTTTTGGTTTTCCTCTTCTGCCTCCTCTGGTTCCTCAAGTGGTGGGGATTCCTTCGATGAGCTGTGATCAGTAGCATCAATTTGAAAAAATTTGGGCTCCTTGCATTTATGCTCGGGGGAGTATTTTTCATCACAGTAGTAACATAATACTTGCTTTCTTCTTTCCGCCATTTCTGCAGGTGACACCTTTTGAACTTTGAGTGTTTGGGTAGTGTTGTGAGGTTGTGGGGGGCGATCCTTGGAGGTGAAATTTAGGCGATTGGACTAGGCTGCTAATGCACATTCTACTTCACGAGCTATCCTACAAGCCTCCAGCCATGAGGGAGGGTGGTGTAGGGGGACATGGGCTTGTATGGCCTCTTTAATACCACTGATAAAAAATTCTGTGTAGATCTCATCTTGTAGACCTAAAGTGCGGAAAGCTAAGGCTTCAAAGGCTGTAATATATTCATCCATTATTCCAGTCTGTCGGAGCTTAGTGAGACGACCCAAAAAAGTAGATTCATGGTCAAAGCGATCCATAAGAGATTTTTTGAATGTGTCCCAAGTCAAGGGCCTTCCATAGCAATGTTGACGCCATTGCCACCATTTCCATCTTTCATTGTCCAAGTACATGATCCCCACACTAAGCTGAGTGGCATTATCTAGGATGTAATTCAGATTGAAATATTGCTCCATTTGTGCTATCCATGCTGCCGGGTGAGAGCCATAAAATTTATGCATGTCCAGCTTGGGTGGTCGTGGATGGGATTGTTGGTGGGTGCCCCAGAGGTGAAGAGAGTGGCTAGACTCACCCTCACTGTGTTCATTGCCAATATATGCCTCCTCGTGGGCTTCTGCCTTGCCCATAGAGAGTGTTGTAGTTATTTTTGTCAGCTGCCCTTGGATTCCTTTTAAGGATGCTTCAAGGTTGTCCATTCTTTCATTCACCATAGCTTGATTTCTAGTTTGTACCATGCACCAAGCCGATTTACTTGAAATTTGGGACCGCCCAAATTTTTTTGGCACTAACAATTGAATGGTACCACCTTGCTCAGCTCGTCGTCCTAATTCTTATGGGCTAAGTCAGTAATAAGCGCCCTGGGGGGTCTCGGACTTTTTTTTTTTACTCCTAACGGAGTTTTACTCCTTTCTTAGGAATACTGCAGTCGTCGAATCCCTAAAATGTCAACACTGCCAAAATTCCTACGAAAATTGCACCCAAGTATAGGAACCCACATGTTATCACTGTAAAACTTCCTTAAAAAATTTGGACAACTTACATGGTTTCTCAACTCTTGTATCAGTCATGGTCAAGTCATGGTGAAGTCATTTTTATGTTTTAGAGTCTAATTCATAGGGTTAGAGTCTTATGTCCATATTCAAATAAAGTTTCATAGCCTCATTCCATGTCCTAAAAGCCTCACCATGTGTTTTGACATCAGTTTGATTCCAAAGGATTCATGTTAGTCTTGGTCTATTCTTTCCATGGTTGTTTCCGTGTCTAAGATCTATAAAAGAGTCTTGTTGGTATGGTCAAATAGGGTCAACACTCTGTTCTTGCCCATCACTGGTCCCACATCACCTAACATTCGATGTGTCAAACTTGTGTCAAGGTTTTCATAGTTAAAAACTCACTCTAAGTGTTTTCGTAGCGCGCTACGAAACCCCTGTAGCAGCCTGTTTTAGCAAAGAAAAACTGTTTTTACTAGTCAACTTACAGAATCTTTTCTGAGCAGCTGAGAACTCCATTTTGCAAACTGAAAGAGGTTTTTCTTCCTAATATGTTGCACTACAAAAACCTCTTTCAGTTTCTTCCAATCCATTCTGAGGTGGGAGAAATCAAAGACTAAACTTGTGTTACGAAACTGCTGTAAGTGCAAGTTTTTCACAGGCATATTTCTCTGTTTTACACCGGTTTTTCAAAGGCATATTCTGGGAGGTAGGGATGGTGTTTCAAAAACCCAAGAGAGGTTTTTTTTCATCACGGATCAGTTCACAAAAAACTCCTTCAATTTCCTCAAATACATCATGAGCTGGGAGAAATAAAGGACCAAACTTGCACTACGAAACTGCTGTAGGTGCAGTTTTTCAAAATCAAAGTTTCTTGTTTTACACGTCTTCTTCAAGGATTGATTCTGGACAGCTTGAGAAGTATTTTAAAAAACCAAGAGAAATTTTTGTTCTAGACATCCTGGAATATAAAAACCTCCTTCAGTTTCGAAAAATGTGTCATGGATGAAGAGATAAAGGCTCTGTCACACGTGTCATTTTCAGGGATCCTAAACCTAAAAACAGGGAAACATGTTCCCTAATTTCTA
>APFE030734759.1:32043-46906 GCA_000404065.3 Pinus taeda
AATTAAATAAATATTAAAATATAATAATATTTTATTTTTAAATTCATTAGAGGTCGTTTGATTGGGGTTTCAGATTAAGTAGCCGTTAGAGTGGTTGAGTCGTTGGAGTCTCTGCTTAGACTATTTAAATCGATGAGCTAGATCTGTATTTTCATCTTGCCCTGACGATGAACCACATTGGTTGGTTCGAAACGCGTTTCTTTCTCATGTGATTTACGCTGAAGCTCTCCTTATACACTATGACAAATCACAGAAGTCTCAATTCTACAACTCTATATATAGCTGAATCATCAATGTACAAAGGGTTGGAAATTTTATAACAGAAGTACTGTTTTGGCTTATGTAAAGACCCATTTTCAGTAATATAAGTTGTCTTCTTTTCTTCTCAGGATTCATGAAGGATTTCCATGTTCAGAATGTGTGATTTTTTCTTCCCTTAATGTATTTTACAGTTGCATAGATGTGTAATCACTCAGAATTCACTGATTGTGCTCTGACTTCCTGTATGCATTTATGAACTGTGGTTTTATATGAGTTGTGTTCTGAACATCTAAATGCTAAGTGCCCTGACTTCTATGTAAAGGCAATGTCATTGTTTACTGAAGTATGATTGACTCCATAGGCCCAATGGAAACTTATGTAATGTTTATCCAGCCATCAAATTTGTTAATGTTATTCCACAAGAGTTAGCCATCTTATTATTAGTCAAAATCAATAAACCTTTGAGAGAGCCCTCTCAAGCTAAGGAGGCTAAGCCTTAGTCAAAAGATTGGTTTGAAATAGTTACTTGAAGTCTTCCTGGTCTGCAGCCTTCCAGGGTCTGATTTTGAGATAAAACCACACAACTACTCAGATCTGGATGGCGGATCTCAGGGATCTGAGAGATCTGAATGGCTGATCTGATAGATCTGAACAGTGAAACTGATTGTTGCTGCGAATCTGATGGATCTAATATATCGGAATGGCTGTTATGATAAATCTGAACGACAAAACTGATTGCTGCTGTTGTTGCAAAACCCCACTTGCGAGCTCTAATCTGGAAAATTTTATGCGTGATCCCATGATAGAGAAGGAAACTAGAGTCTCCAAGAGTGTTAGGTGCTATAGATCACAATATACATAAGGGTCTGACAGTAGTACTCGGCCCAACTTTTCAGGGCACTAACCAAGGAGGATCAACCATACCCTTAGCCATACAACTCGATTACCCTATCGTACGGGTGAGTAATCTCTTCGAGTGTTGTTCTCGGTATACTGTAGCAACAAGATAGCCGACGTTTTATCTGTGGCAAGGTTTCAAGGGAGCTAGCGGGCTTCCGACATACCTAGAAGGTACTTGGAAGACAGTCCGTGCGTGGTTCTGTCTAATGCACTACTACTCAAAGGGGTACCCATAGGGGTTACAAGGGAGTCCAACAAGCGTGACCACCTCTTGTATTTCCTACATGCATGCCTCCCCAAATCCGCAGGTTTATGCGCTCAACGACAGATCCCATGGTTTAAAGACATTGGAACACGTCTCTAGCCAAAAAAAAAAAAAATTGCTAAAAAATGGAGATCCCACTGGCCCTGGATAACACTCTGAGACCACTTTTTATGCTCTTAACCTGCAAGACGATACCAGAATACCAAATATTCGAAGAAATATACCCAGAACATAGAATAAGAGCAATAACAACAAGTATTTTATTATTCAGAAAGTAAAGTTCACTTGCCTCTTCGAGGGGGCAACCTCCCATAGAGCTGAGCTCGATTACAAAATAAGATACGATGCTCCTCACATGGAGTCTCTATCCTTTATGTAGGATTCATACATGCAATACCATGGGGCAATACCATGGTTCTTATTAATACCATCTATCTAACACCATGGCCCATTTGCAATTAACTGTGGTCCTATCATTAGATGCGGGTTAACCACTTACAATTTTTAATATGGCCTTTATTGACTCTTTACCTAACTATAACTATGACTCGATCCTATTACATAAATAAGGGGGTTAGGGTGGGACCCTAACATCATTCAAGATGAATTGTTTTTTCAATATTCACTGGTAGAATGGTTCTAGATTAAGCACTCAAATGCTAACCTGGTACCATTGGAAGATTGACTTCACCTGATGGATATCAATTTTGTCCATATGTAAGAACTTTTACATAAATAAGCTCAGGTGTTGAGCATTTCGTTTCTAGTTGCAATTCTTCAGTTTAATCATTATGTGAAGAATAAGGGTGACTTTCCCATTTGGAAACTGGTTTGCAGAGGTGTCAGACTTCAAGATTGTCAGGTTTCAGCTGTCAGATTTCAAGGTTTTCACAGTTTTGGACTCCATGCCCAACTAAGCCTACTGATCTACGATTCTCAATATTTTGTTATCAGAACACAAGCATCTAATCACTGCATATATTGGTGTGGGTCCACTATACAAATTCTCACACAGTTAAGCTTGGTGAAGCAATATATGACTCCATGCCCGATGGATAAGGCACTAATCTATGGTTCTTAGTGCTTTTGTGGGAAAAGCACTATCCTCAATTGGAGCTAGATGTTGTAGCTTATATTGTGTTTAAGCTTGTTTATCACTTTATTCACAATGTGTGGTTTAAAAATCATTGCAAGGGTTCAACCTTAATGAAGCTATCTTATTTTCTTTACATCCGCAGAGTCTAAGGGAAATGAAGTATTTTTTTTATTATACATTGAAACTGCAAAAGAAAGAATTGTAGAAGAATCAGCCCCGGAGTAGCCAAAGGTACTATACAGCAAAACAAGTCATTATATAAACGGTTATATGGAGCTAGACCCAATATATATATATATGTGTGTGTGTGTGTGTGTGTGTGTGTGTGTGTGTGTGTGTGTGTATGTGTGTGTGTATATATATATATCTATATATACACACACACACATATATATATGTGTGTGTGTGTGTGTATAGATATATGTGTGTGTCTATATATATATATATAAGTGCATATCGACACGAGAAAAAAATAAAGAAATATATCAGATTTACAAAGGAAACAAGTGTTAAAGTGTTAACGCCGGACCTGAAATACTATAAGTCGTGTTTTATAAAGTTTGGCGGGTCCGCAATGATATGTATGATTGGTTCCGCTGATAGCGTTGATTACGATTTGTGATCGCAGGCCAGACTCGAAATATATGATATATATATATTATATTTAAAATCCTGACGAGTCCGTAAAGCGTTGAATGCATATTTATTGGTTCATTCAACTATTTCCGATTGCGATTCACGATAGCCGGACCTGAAAGGTATATACATTGTGGTTTTAAGTCTTGTCGGGTTCGCCACACCACTGAGATATTTATGTTGGGTTCCTTTGATTATGACATATGATGGCCGGACCCGATATGATATACAATGTATTTAATAACTTCGACGGGTCCATAAAGCGCCTTACGTATATGTTAACAATGTTGATTGTGATTTGCGATTGGGTTACAGACCCAATATTATATATACGATATTTTATACTTTCGGTGGGTCCGCTATATCGTAGTTTGTTAAGGTTTTTGGGTTAATACCCCAATTGAAAGCGCCGATTGAGATTGCGATAAAGGTATCCTCGATAGTTGTGCGGAGCTCGTATTAAAAGCAGAAAAAGCATGTTTTATGGCATATTTCTATTATAAAAGAGATATAATAGAAATAGTGAAAATATGAAGGATTTATTTGTAAGTCCAACATTATATTGATATAACAATGAAAAGCGCCGATTGCGATATGCGATGGGATTTAGGATCTGATGGATTTATGAAACAGATTTAATTCTTTTTGAGTTTCATGGTAAACTAAAGGTTTGCGTTATTTTCGTCATATAAAGGGAAAATCAGTGTTAAAGCCAGATTTGAAGAAAAAGGCAGTTGGTCAAATTTCTTGGTGTTTTGGCCACTTGAAATGCGCCCAATACATGTGTAAGCCCAGGTTATGCACAAGTAAAACACAGTTTATTATGATTAAAGCGGATTAATTATTATTAAGGCACATATAGAGGAATCTGGCAGTAGATTAAGAGAGCCGAAAGGCCAGTAGTTATTGTCATTGTTGAGTTGTTTTCTGTTATTTTATGTTCTTTGGGATGTCTTTACCCTCGGTGTAATATTTTGTAATAATTCTTACTTCAGATAGTTAGAGAAGAAGTTTTAGTAGTTTGACAGCTTCAGAGATTAGCAATTGTTTCACAAATGTATAAAAGGAGGAAAATTTAGAGAGAAAGGGTTGGTGGTTCGAATTTTGGAGGACCCTGAGACTAGGCCATTGTATTCCTGATATAATTGTTGATTAATGAAAGAATGAGAAGTTTCCATGAATTGTTGGGTATAATTTTGTAACCCTCTCTGTTATGTGTCATCTTACGTTTTCTTCCTTCAAGTATAGTAATGAAGCTGCAGGTCTTTAATTGCTTATGTAGATAAAGTTAAAATTCTGTAAAAGAGCACTCATATACTTGAAGTTTCCACCTTCCTTTCTAAGTTATAGATAATAGTTTATGTGAAAGACCAACATATTATCTTTAACTTCTCCAAGAGTCACAGATAGTAGTTTCCGTGTTAAACAACATATTGTCTACGATTCAATTCTCAGTTTCATAATTCTTCTAAGTTACAGATAATAGTTTATGTGAAAGACAAGCATATTATCATTAACTTCTCCTCCAAGCATTCTTCATTCATCATTTATATCTAGAAATAAATGGCATTCTGATATGTTTTAGTCATACATGTATTAAGGGTTAAAGACCAAGTTCTCCAGGTCCTTCATTTGAGGACACAACAAACAATAAAGTGACAAAGAAGTGACGGTAAATAATATTTATTAATGTCTTAAGCACAATTTCTCTACAGCCAGGAAATTGGTTTCTTAAGGAACAACATAGCCCACAAATTATAAAGAAGCTATTCAATCTCATGAGTGGAGGACTACAATGAATGAAGAATTTGAATCTATAATAAAAAATAATAATTGGGAACTGGATGAATTGCCTGATGGAAAAATACCCATAGGTTGTAAGTGGCTTTATAAACCTAAATTTAATGCAGATGGGAGTGTAAAAAAGTTTAAAGTTAGACTAGTAGGAAAGGGTTATTCACAAAAAGAGGGAATTGACTATGACGAAACCTTTGCTTTGGTAACCAAATTGAATACTATTAGAATGTTAATTGTTGTAGCTACAAAATATTAGTGTAAGCTACACTAGTTAGATGTTAAGTCTGCATTTTTAAATGGTGATTTAAAGGAAGAGGTTTATTTAATGCATCCTAAAGGGTTTGTTAAACAAGGGAAGGAGCATTTAGTTTGTAGATTGAAAAATTATCTTTATGGTTTAAAATAGACACCCAGGTCTTGGTACGAGAAGATTGATTCATTTTCCTTACAACACGGTTTTCATAGGAGCAATAATGATCCAAATCTATATACCATGTATGATGAACATCTGCATATAATTTTGATTTCCTGATATGTGGATGACATGATTATAACAGGTAATGCATATGCATTAATCAAAGAAATCAAATTGCATATGTCACACGTTTTTGAGATGAAATACCTCAGAAATTTACATTATTGTCTAGGTCTGGGAGTGTGGAGAGACACAGGGACACTTTCCTTACTCAAGCGAAGTATGTTAGAGGGTTGCTCAAAAAGTTGAGAGTAGAACAGTGTAAGACAACATCGGTACCTTTGCAGTAGAACCTGAAATTATGCAGAGATGATGGCTCTAAGGAGGTGGAAGCTACTTTGTATAGGCAGCTAGTTGGTAGTCTGATATATATGACTACAACTAGACCAGACTTAGCATACTCTGTTAGTGTGTTGAGCTAGTTTATGTCTAAACCAATTTAATGTCATTGGGTTGCAACAAAAAGTGTATTGAGGTATCTTCATGGTACTAGTGATTATGGCATTTTATACATTGATACATCTGATGTTACTTTAGCAGGATTTTCAAACTCTGATTGGGAAGGTAACTTAGATGATCGACGATCTATCATGGGTTACACATTCAATATTGGATATGGGGTAATAGCATGGAGCAACAAAAAGAACATTGTGTCTTTATCTTCAATTGAAGTTGAGTACCAAGCAGTATGCGCAATGACATGTGAAGCTATCTAGTTGAGGAGGGTTCTCCATGATGTAGGAGAAGAGCAGAAAGAAGCAACCATCATCAAATTTGACAACCAGAGTTCCATTAAGCTGACGAACAACCCAATGTTTCATAAGAACACGAAACACAAAGATACTTAATTTCACTTTGTAAGAGAAAAATTCCAGTCAAAATAATTTTTTATTGAATACTGTAAAACATGTGACAATATGGCTGATATTTTTACAAAGCCTCTTTGGAAAGTGAAGTTTTAATTGTTTAGGGGGATGTTAGGGCTTCAGGATAACCTTTCTCCATTAAGGGGGAGAGTTGAAAATAATTAATATTGTATTGTATTAATGGAGAAATGGTTACATGGTTGTAATGTAACTCCTTAAGTTAGGATTAGTTCCTAGGTTGTAGGAGTTTGTTCTCACCTCCCTATTCTTTTGAGATGTATTTATTGTCTCGTCTTTGATTAATTGAAGATGAGAGTGTACGCTCTAGTTTGTGTAGTCTCCAGGTGCAGCTTGCTCACCTGTGAGCTGCTAGTTAATTCAATTCATGTTTTTCTTTCTAGTTTTATAACAATAATATGCAATTATGGTGATTGCAATATCCATTTTAAAAAAGTATTAGTGGTTTTGTAATCAATTTGTTTACATATGTAAATCGGACTTTTCCAACATGCTTCTATGAATAACCAATCAAAAATTTCTTATTATCAATGTTGAATTATAAATAACCAAATACCTCAATTTACCAACTAGTAAAATCTATATTAACTCGATTTTAAACTTTAACACTAACTAGAATTAAATATTTTTAATTTAATTTAGTTACATTTAAACTAAGCCACACACCATAACTATAATTTAACTTTTATTATTATTGTTTTAATGACCAATTTTAAATATTACCACAATAAAAATACTAATTTTCAATCCATTTCCAAAACAACATTTTGAAAATATATTGATTAATGCACATGAATTTTTATTCTTACAATATATTTGAAATGAAAATTAGTTAAATAAAATATTAATCTTTCAAATTTTTAGATGGTATAAAAAGTTTTTGTCCATTTGAGTATCACTAGGACCACGTCTTATCATCATATCATCTACGTTATAGGAACATCACACTTAACTTTATATATAAAGTTAGAAAGTTTCTTATAATATAAAATGTTTTACGTTTTACAAAACTAAAATTAAAATTTCAAGTTTTCTATATATTTTTTTATGAGGAATTATGAAAATTATTATAAGTGTAAATTTTAAAAATTTAAATGTTGCAAAAATGTTTAATTTTAAATTTATTTATACATTTTAAAATATTATTTAAATACAAATATATAAGTATAGAAGAATATTACATAAAAAAATATTTACATCATAATTATTTATTGAAAGTTTTTTTTGGATTAAAATAATAAATGAATGATATCTAGCATTCTATATTTTAATATTTTTTATTAAAATTTGATGAAATTATTTTTGGTTAAATCATATATAGATATATAATGTGTTTTTGATTATATAAATAGATTCACTACTTTAAAAAACCTTTAAATCATTTTTACTATGGAAAATTCATAACTGAAATTTATAATTTCAACAAATCTCTATCAAATTAAAAAAAAAAAAAAAAAATCCAAAACATAAAATAAATTTTTTATATTTGTACTACTTTTATTTATTACCTTACACAAACCAAGGCAATTCATACACTTTAAGTAACAATGAAAATGCCCCAATATTAACCAGAGTACTACTAGCCAATTAGATTTTTCACCTTATTATCTGGATTAAGGAAAAATAAAAACCCCAATTAAGAAAGTGACTAAAAATATCACATTTATAACTAATCCGATTCCAACAAAGGCATACCGATTTAGTCAACGCTTAGTTGCTTGATAGCTCATTAGTGGTTGAATATTTTAAGAAAACAGGTATCTTAATGCCTGGAATGTTGGAGGGTTGAGTAGCATAGGAGAAGGTGGGGACTCAACCACTTTGCATGGTACTTTTGAAGAAGTAACACAATTTAAGGAACCAAAGGCCAAGTACGAAAATCATTTTCTTACAATTTCGATTGTTCAACGCTACACTCATTGATCCTGGATTCAATTATGGGGCCTCTCAAGACTAAGGAGTTTAGGAAAACTCATAGTTGAGATTTTAAAGTTGCTTCAATTGAGCCTCATGGTGTGGATGGTGGTATTCAACAGGTTTCCCATCTCACTTATTCTCCATGAGGAGTGTAGGGAATACAACGATTTTTCATTCTAGTAATGATCTAGGTGGCTTTGGAAAAGTTCCAAAATCAGTGTCACTGGATTGAAGTGGAACCAAGGTCAAATCGAATATTTCGATGCAAGCTTTCCAATGACGTGAATGACACTCCAATTTGAATTTGTATGTGAAAGTTATGTCCGATCAACGTTTTGGTCAAACTAGACCCATTGACAGCCACTAACGAGGCAACAATTTGGCATTTACCGGCACACGGATTTCGGCTGCCAGAACGGGAAAATTTGTCACCTCCTTAAATTGCCCGATAAAACCAAAAATCCAGTCATTTTTTTTTTAATAAATTGTTTTATATAAAATATAACAAAAAAGGTGGTGGCCACCACCCTGCCACCCACCACCTATATACTATATCACATGCGTTGGCGGGGTCAAACCCCCCCAACCCATATTATATATCTAAATACTATTATAGATCTATATATATTATATTATACTTACTATATATATATATATATTATAATATATATATATGGGCCAATGGCTCGTCATTTAAATGGTCGTGACATACACTATATGCGTGGGGTCAACGGGACTTGAACTAGCATCAATCAGTGGTCAGCCTGCCCCACGCGAGGCCTCCATAACACACCAACCAAAAAATGTTACAACTGCCCAAAAATTTTAATGCGTCATATTTAAAATTACTGCAATCAAATAATGGGGGAGACCTGCAGGTTTGACCCCAGGACCTCCACCCCTCAATTTTACCCACCAACGGTTACACCAAGTGGTAGGACTTGGTAAAGTTTGCGAACTTCAAAATATTTAAACCCTGCATATTTTGTCATTTGCCAAGAAAAAAAGGGCTGAACTAAACAATGAGTGTGTCCACTGTGGGAACCATGACTAGGGTATAACTTGTTGACACAAATTTCGAGATAGATTCTTAGGGAATCTTTGTGGGAATATTGTTTTATGCTGGAGGAATCTTTAGATTGCCTTGGAGGCTGATTTTTAACACAGACATATTGATACCGAATTTATAGCCATTTTTCTCATAATTTCACAAGGAACACGATGGGATGATCAATTTCCTCAGCTCAACAACAAAATTTATGGCAATGAGTAGTAAGGAATTTTTGAGATTCCCAAGGGCCTAGATTTTGACAGTGTTAGAAAGGGTTTGAGTTTACAATCATTCAAAATGATTTCACACCATAAATTCAACGGTGTAGTCCATTTCGTCAACAGAGATGTGCATTTTCAGGCCATCCCCAGAAGTTGAGGTATATGATGCAATGATGCCATGTCTTTATTTTGATTTGCTGAGATGATGATTTCGCTGTTGAGATCCTTGTTACCATTATGTTGAAGGATACTTGTAAGCCACATCATGTGAGAATTTATTATCTTGTCATGCTCAAGGAGGGCCCATATGAGTGAGAGTTCCTATAGGAGAATGTCTCGTGGAGAGACATGATACTCTAGTTGAGGGAGTTTATCCTTGTAATGACAAAGAATGTACCATGTACTCATCATCATCTTGCAACATTTAATGAAATGACCTCCCCACTCTTGACATCGAGCCCGGAGATGTAACCACAATGGGTGAACTTCGTTATCAATGTGTGTACGTGTTTTGATTTGATGTTTTTCATTGTGTTTCCTCTTATTTAAAGTATGTACATGTGGTTTTTCATACTCTTTCACATGCAATGATCCTAACATCACAGAAGTAAAAGATCTTGGTTAATTCTGGTAGTTGAGAGATCTAGATCAAGTTTGTTATCAGAGCAATCTTCTTGCTAATGTGAATTGCAAATGTGAAGGATTGAACATGCAGTGAGAAAGAAAATGGAGGATTATAGAGACATCTATGATGCGTTCTATAGGATGGCCAACATGGTTGATCTAATGTATGCAATTATGAGGAGAAAATGGCAAGAGAGGAACATGAGGAAGAAATAACAAAGGACAATGCTCCATCTTCATCTTCTAGTGATTGTTCATCTTCTTCATTATCTTTTGATCATTTAGATCTGGAGATTAATCAGAGACTTCAAGCAGATAATGTTGAATTGAGGAGACTTGTACAAGAAGAAAAAAAGGAGAAGCGGAGATTGCAACTTCAGCTACGAGCCACGAAAGAGGCCTTGGAAACGTTGAAGTCCAATGAAGATATTGTAGCTCAGTCTAGCACAGCTAAAATTTCAAAAATCTTCAAGAAAATTCCAACACGAGATTAAAATTGGAAAATTTGATGGTTCCTAATAATATTTTCTAAAAGCTCTACAAAGGGAAGACATTCTTGTTTTTATGAAAATTGATAAGAATGATGAAATACCTCCTATTTCCATTTATAATATTTGGAAAGGGGAACAAATTTATGGAAGCTATTTAATATCAGCTCCCAGTTATTGTTTTCCCTGGTGTAACTCTTATAGGTTCTACTCTTGTCTCACTCATTCAAGATTATATTATGCATCTATCTCAGGCAAACATCCCTGCAACGTATCTCAGTGGAAATATGGAGTGGTTGGAACAACAACAAAATCTAAATGAGCTTGGTCCAAATTGTTGTAAATTTAAGATGCTATATGTGATGTTAGAGAAGATTGCAAGAAGTGATAATTTTCTAAGACATCTTGAAAGATTGCATCGAAGGGATTTTCTCACTTGAATTTTAATTGACAAATTAGGAGGAAACCCAGTTAAATTTGGTGGACCTCCAAATAAAGTTAACAGTGCCTCTACATTTGGCAGAACCGCCAAATATGGCAGAACTCTACCAACTTTCGGGATAGTTGGGTGGCCCTATTAGTGGGTGCCACATGGTAACCCGAAAGTGGCTAATAAAGCATGGGTTCCACACTAGAAAATGATTATGATATGGGATTTAAATTTTAAAAAATGTATATAATAAAAGAAGGGTTGGTGGGTGGTCAAACCCCACCTACCTTATTTCATTATATATATATATATATTGCAGTATATGTAAAGGTTGGTGGGCTTCCAACCCCACCAAACTGATGATTAGTTGCAAATAGACATCCAAAATGGGAGCGGTGGGTTTCGGCCCCCATTCACTCCATAACCAATTTCCAAACATGAACCCTCGAACCAGACCGTCCAGTTAGCTGGCTTTGAAGACTCTACCACCTAGTTATTATAAAAGTCATGTTTAATGTGCGACCGGGCAGAGGATAGGAGAGGAGGGTGACAGAGGTGGCACAAAAACCAAGGCTGAAGGAACTAGAACAGTCCAAAACCATGCATGGTGGAATAGTGATAGGGTGGAACCATGAGCGTGCATGGAGTACGAGACTATAATATCTTGGAGGTGAATCTACAAGGAATCTAGAAGATTCACTAGAGGGCCAAATTTGACAATGTTAGAATGGGGTCGAGTTTATACTCATTCTTCATTATTTTTACAAGTATCACAATGGTGCAATCCATTTTGGCATTTTTGCATCCCATTTTTCAGGTCATCCTTAGAATTGAAGATATAAGATGCATTTTTTCATGTATTTTCCTTTCATTTTCCAAAGAGATGAATGTATGTTATAGGTGATATTTGTATGCTACAAGAAGGCAACAAGATTTGAATTATTGTAGGGAATCCATCCTCTTAGACTTTTCACGCAAGCCAAGGTGGTACAATGTTGAGAAAAGGCCATGTTGACACTTTTTCCAAAAGTAATCATGTTTATAGTCACTAGTCTTAGAATTGCAAGATGATTATTATAGTGATGATTATCATTTGAATCTGACCAAAAACTTCAAGAGGACCTATTGCCACTTATGTGAGCGTCTCCATTTTATGCCACTTTTGTGACAAGTCATTTTTTTGTCTCATCAAAGGAGAATCGTTCTCTGTGAGTGAGAGTTCTTTGTAGGAGAACATTTCTTTGTAGGAGAGACACTACCACCTAAGATGAGAGTTCCATGCTTGTGTTGATAGAGAGTTTTTCCATCTACTCAGATGCTTTTTTCAAATATTAATAAATATGCCTCCCCCACTATTGAAGCAAGGCCTAGATACGTAGTCCACACTAGATGAACTTCATTATCACATCTTATGTTATGTTTGCTTCTTGTTTATGTTGATAGATTGGTGAAAAAATTGTTCAATGTATGTTATTTCTCATGTTCACATGAAAATATTGTCAGTTAAAAGTCCTACAATGAATATTTTTGTTTAAGTAAATACCAACAATTTTTTTTGGATCAAACAAGAATTTTATTTTTCAAGGCTCCTAGGTTCTTCTCACTTATATGGTCCAATCTTTAATTCCATAAAATTGTCTTATCTGTAGGAAATTTTCTATCTAAAGCACATGCTCCTTTGATTACTAAGAAAGCATGGACCTTGGGAGTTGATTCAACTCTCCTCTTTTATGTTAGTTTTTTTGATGAAAGTGCAATTCTATAGATATATTCATTGTAGGAATTGAAGAACTATTATAGTAAATGAGGCATGCATTAAGCTGAAATAGAGAGCCCTCGTAATGACCCTTAGCAAGGACCATATTACACCATCCATTAGAAAAAATATCATGCACATCCACATCATTAAGTGCATTTACTAAACATAAGTTTCATGTTGAACCTAAACTGTCCATGAATCTATTGATCCCCTTCACTCTTACTTTAGATTTGATGCAGAGTCCACCACAACCAATAATAATAAGATGATAATAATTACTAAGGTATACCTTTCCACTATCATATTTCTCCTACAGTAGAAACAACTCTTGATGGGTAGCCATGTGGTTGGAAGGTTTATAATATATCAACCCTACATTCTGACATGCAGGGGTACCTAAGTCCACAACAAAGGCAGCTCCACCATTCTCCTAAGAATTTTTTTGATCCACTATCAAATTCATATTCTTTTTCTTTCTTTCTCCATTTTTCTCTTCCTTGTAGTCTCTTATGTATTATTGACCTTGCCACAATTCCAACATCTTGCCTTGGAATTTCTAGGAGACTTAGATCCCCCACAAGATTTATATCTCCCCTTCTCGCTTTTATTTCCTTTTTCTTTCATCTTCCTTGAACAACAAGGGCATCCATGGAGGATTCAAAATCCTTCCACCTCATCTCCCATGAAATTATTTATATGTGATGCTTCCAACAACCATTTCCAAGTTGTCTCATGTATTTAACAAAGAAAATAGGAGGGTCAAGCAATGATCCTTCTTATTAATCTTGAGTTCAATTAAGTTAAACTAGGTCACACCAATATTAAACCCAATCTATTACTTGACTATTGAATTACCATCACCCATTCTCATGGCATATAAGAAGGATGATGGTGATTGTTGACTATGAATTTTGCATAGTACATGTCCCCCAACTTCTTTCAAATTTTCACTAGAATGTATTCTCAACATTAAATCAACCAAAAAAAGATTGATAAGGTTTCTTTCCTTTTTTTAAGTGGTTCTTATTGTTAATTTTTCATAATAGAGAATGTCCTCCATCACAAATATTCCATTAAGTATTTCATTTTTCAAAAAACAATATTTCTTCTATGCAAGCTCTCTCTCATTAAAACCATGATTAGAAAAAAACAAAACCTTATTCCTAATACCAAAAATGAGATGATCAAGCTGATACCAAATAAAAAAATAAAATTACAAAATATATGTCCTGGAAAAAAATGCAAAAAAATATAAACAAGTAGTTATGTAAAAACAAATGTGACAAAAACATACCACCTTTAGATACTCATTTAAAAAAAAAGCTATTTAAAATTTCATATATATTTTACAAACATACAATACATTAAAAATATTTTATTAAAATTTAACAAAGTTTTTATTTTATATAAAAATTTCAATACATTTCATAAGTTCATACCGTATTACCGATCAAAATACTCAAAATGTACAAAATATACAGAGTGGTAATAAAACAGCAAATCATATATAATTTCTAAAACCAATACCTATTATAAGCATCCATTTCCATTTTAATATTATAAAAATCTCCATCCATGAATCAGTCCGTGTTAATTTTCATCACATTCATTGAAAATGACATTCATTGAAAATGGATAAAAGTAACACATGACATGCTCTCCCAATCATGCAGGTAATGCCTACAAGGTAGCCTACCATTCATTATAACTTAAAAGAAAACATAAGTACATGTTATATGACATATTAATATCAACACAATTCAATAAAAATAAAATGACATTTTTATCCGATCGGCATATTAATTTTAGAATAAGGTATTTAAAATTTTTATTTAATTATCACTTAATATTTTTTTATAGTATGCAAAAATCAAAGATTAATTTATTTATAAAGCATTTTTTTAAAATTAAATTCATAAATAAACAAATTACATATAAGCAAGTGCCATATGAAATGAGTTATTATTTTTTAGGTATGTGATATTCATAAGCCATGGTATTGGCTCACGATATTGATATTGTAACAAACCTTATTTATAGATTAAAAATCTCCATGATA
>APFE030734763.1:8510-23164 GCA_000404065.3 Pinus taeda
AGATTGCCTCAGTCGACCACCGATCATGGCGTTAACCACTGTGCTCAACTCTTGTGGGCACGAGACTTCTGATTGGCCACTTCTCTACAAAAGCAACCCAGAATTTAGCCACACATACCAGACACTCTTGGAGGGTCGGCATGTTCCAGACATTCACCTCCATGATGCCCTGTTATGCCACCTGGGTCACTTTTGTGTTCCTTCAAGCGAGCGTGCCAAGATGATTTGTGAAGCACACTACAGTCGGGATGTTGGGCATTTTGGGGTTAAGAAAATGGTGGTAGTACTGCAAAAGTATTTATATTGGCCGAATCTTTGATAGGATGTCGGGAAGTACATCAAATCATGTACTGCCTATACCATTGCCAAATTGACCATCAAGAAGCAAGGCCTTTAAACCCTGCTTCCTACCCCTAGTCGACCTTGGGAATCCATCTCCATGGATTACATGTCAGGCCTTCCTTCCACTAAGCATGGAAACAACTATGTTTTTGTGGTCGTCGACAGGTTCTCGAAGATGGTCATTATGACGGCCTGCAAGAAGAATATCACAACAAAAGCCACTGCTAAACTCTTCTTTGAACGAGTGTGGGTACACTTTGGGATCCCACAATCTATCATCTCAGATCGGGACAGTAGGTTCCTTAGTACATTTTGGTCCAGTCTCTGGTCGATGCTGGACACCAAACTCACTAAGTCCACAACCTTCCATCCTCAAATTGATAACTAGATCGAGGTTGTCAACAGGATGATCGTACACATTCTGTGCATATACAACTCAAAGCATCCATGCACATGGGATGAGAGCCTCCCCTATGTTCAGCATAGCTACAATGGGCTCTCCACAGCTCGACTGGCCACAACCCTTTTCAGGTGGGCTTGGGATTCCAGCCACTATGTCCCATTGATGTGGCCATGCCATTTGCAGCTACTCACGTAGATTCGGCTCTTGTCCAGTCCGAAATAGATAGGGCAAATAGCTTCATTGAGCACATCCAACGTATTCACCAGCAGGTCCATGACATTCTCAAGAAATCAAATGCCAAGTACAAGCAGTGGCATGATCAACATCGACTTCCACACAAGTTTCAGGTGGGCAACAAAGTCTGGTTGCATGTGCAAAAGGAATGCCTTACTGGAGCCTATCAAAAACTTAGACCACTCCGATATGGTCCTTACACCATTACCAAGGCTGTGGGAGACAATGCATTTGAGCTCAGCATTCCCCCATTCCTTGGCCTACAGCCAATGTTCAGTGTGGACCGCCTTCGGTCATACTTTCCACCATTACTAGACACATCTGACATTGCAAAACAACTCACACCCACAGAGTTAAATCCAGATTGCATGGAAAAAGATGCAATTAATCAGATCATGGACACATAGATCAAACACACTTGCTAGCAGAATATCCAACTGTATCGAGTTGTCAAAGCAGGCCAACTCCTTCGCCAAGGCAAGTGGCTCACTAGGGACCAAGTTCAATAGAACTCAACGCAATGGGGACCATTGCTTCCTTGGGGGGGGGGGAATGATCCAAGTGGATATTGGTGGCCAAGTGCCAAGTCCACTTGGACTCCCACCATTGTTTCTTTCAACTTTTATGTTTCCTTAATTGTAGCACAGTTTACTATTTTTAGCAGTTTTTCGGATCCTAAACTTTTGGAGTCGTTTTGAGGCCA
This sequence comes from Pinus taeda, assembly GCA_000404065.3. Lineage (NCBI taxonomy): Eukaryota > Viridiplantae > Streptophyta > Pinopsida > Pinales > Pinaceae > Pinus > Pinus taeda. The sequence continues at coordinate 10,193 of APFE030734763.1, forward strand.
TAAACGACGTTTTTTGGGAAAATTGGGAGCAACATGGGTCCATGGACCGATGTTTCTCTTTCCAAAGTTGTAGTTCTCGGATAGATATTCCTAACGAGATATTGTGCGCGTCAAACAAAGATCGTATGCCAAAGTTACGACCCTTGGAAGTTGATGTACCAATTTACCCAAACGGGGTCCACAGTTTGGTGTTTCGTCTTCTAGGGTTAGGTTTTTGGATGTTTAGGGTTTTCCATTATTTCTCAATAATAAATACGCCTTCAAGCCTCATTGTAACATAGTTCAGAGGCATGTAGCCACCACATCTCTTCTCAGAGATAAGCTACCATCACCCTAGCTGGTTTATTTCCATTTTTGTTTGTGAGCATATTTCAGTATTTTACATTAATGAAATGAAGTATTATTTCTGCTACATCTCTGTGTTTATGGTTTTCTCTGTAATTTGTTGCGTTCCTATTTAAATCCAGATCAGTTCGGCATATAACAACAAATTCAAATAGGAAAGTGTCAGGGTCCTCTATGGTCAGGCCATGAAAATGAGGTCGAGCAGAGGGGCTTATATTCTTCATCTTGGTGTCCCCATTGGTTTCCCTGATGGGGAAGGTACCGTCAATTCTCTCTCTGTCTCTCCTGTCATTTTCGTTTCCAGCCATTGGTTCAGTAGGAATGGGTTCTTCCTCTTCTTCTTCTTATGTAGGTTCCTCAAATAGGTAAGGTTGCTCACCTAAAGGGTCTTCCAATTCATCGTCACTAAATAAGAGAGAAGGTTTCCTGTTGGATGCAGTGGGGGTATTTGACAAGAATTTCCCTGAAGTGCCCCTAATCCTATGAGGCATGAAAGGGAATGTTTTTGGGTTGGTTTTTTTAATATTTTGTTAAAGCTAGAAAGTACTTGTAGGATGGAAAGGAAAGTAGATAATGACAGCTGAAAGAAAGAAAGAAACTAGACTACTTTTGCATAAATTAAATAATGGAAGAAAGTTTGGAGACTAGAAATAGAAGAAAGCAGTAATTACTTCTACTTATACACCTCCCCGGCAATGACACCAAAAAGTGATGAGCCTAAGTATTGCAACAATAATGTTGCAGCTCCTAGGGCTACCAGCTTTACTTATCAACCCAGGGTTCGTACAAACTTGGAGGTGACAGTGCTATATGCACAAGTAGAAGTGAAGGTCTTGCCTGTTGTCACTGTTTTTCTGGCAAGAGAGACCCCAGGGGTTCCAAGCCAAACTTCTATAGGGTCAGAAGAAGCTTAATTCTTTGATGGAAGGAGAGCAAACCTATTCTAAGAGAGAGCTACTCTACTACAGTAATGAAGAAAACAACATGAAATTCTAAACTTACACCATAACCTAACTAACCAATTAAACAGTTATGCTAAGCAGAATTCCTAAATTAACACTAACCTAATGCTAATTATCTAAGTTGTAGAAGTAAAGAGAATCAAAACTAGACTAAGGTGTAACAAAGAAACTTAGGCTAAATCGGGTTTCAAGCGGAAAAAGCAATCGTAGGTCGAAATTAGTGAAAGGAGGACGTGAGGGAGTAGCAGTGCATAAGAACCGTTGGATCAGTTGAGTGAAAGGCAAATGAACAGCGAAGATTGGATCACATGAGATTATGTAGATAGATGGGCGAACAGGGTTAATGAACAAGATGAACGACTAAGGTCTTATCGTGAAGGCTTAAGTAACTAGATGGATGAACAGGATGAACGCACATGATGAACGGTGGAGATCATATCACGTGGGTTAAGTCGAGGGATGGACGAACAAGGCTAACAAAGGAGATGAATGGCTGAGATCTAATCACAGGGGTGAAGTCAAGAGATAGACGGGTGAGGATAACAAGAGCGATGGACGAGCGAGATCTTATTGTGGGGAAAAGAAATGTGCGAGAATGAGGGAGCGGGTTCATAAGGTGGTAAGTAGTTTCTCACGCGCCCTTTAGGTTGTAATTAGTTTTAGGAAATTTCATGCGATTAGCCTTATTGCGTGACACGTAGCATGAGAAAACCACTTTTCTCACGTGCTCTCAGGCGAATAACGTTCGTGCACTAATCCACGCGAGATTGCATGATAGTCGTTGGATCAGGCAGGGTTGATCAACAATGGAGATCAGCCAAGCTAGTTGGTGATTGGGTGAAGCGACAACAGTCAGATTAGGCAAGACATGTTGACGATGGGGGTTTAAAGCGCCTAAAGGTGTGGAGGTGGCGTGACGGTGGTCGGATCAAGCGAGGCAGATTGATGGTGGGGACTTAAAGTTCATAAAGTGAGTGGTGGACTCCACACAAGGTAACAGTTGGAGAAAATAGTGAATCAGACGGTGATTGTGAAGGTTTGTTGGTGAGCGGACGATGATGGAGCAATGCATGAGGAACGTGCTAGAGGTGGTTTCAAATGAAAATGAAAGAGAGAACCAGTGCGGGTGAACAAACAACTACTTTAAACAGTGAACTCCATAGCCCATGCCAGAACTAGAGACCCGTGTTTCTGGGGTTGCTGAAGGGTCTCTGCCTCAAGTCATGGTCCCAAAGGGAGGAGATGAGGCCAAGACACCTGCGCACAACCTGATAGTAATATTTTCCTCTAACCTGTGAATTAAAAAAAAACACAACTGGAAGAAAACTTAAAGCCAATGCAGCTACTGAAGAAAATGAGCAGAAACAGGAAGGTATTCAAACAAATGAATAGAACCATAAAGCTACTTAAACAAATGAATCAGAACCAGAAAACTACTTGAGCAAATGAATCAGCAAACCATGAAACTACTTAAGCAAATAAATATAACATAACTCTTATTCTAGCAGATATGTACAATGAAGAGGAGCTTTGGTTGCTTGGGTCAGGCCCTAACCCAAAAGCTTCAGCCCTCAGAGTTAACTCAGAGCTGGCTTAAACATAACTCATTCTTATTAGAAAAATCATGGATTATAGAGCAAACTATCACAGGTCTTTGCAGCTCAGAAATAAAACAGATTTTTACAATAGAATCCTACTGAGGTCCTAAGCCTCTCTATTTATACATTTGAAGTCTCTAATGACTTCCTTCCCATTAGCGAGGCTTGGCTCCCAACTTAAGATAAATCGTTTTCTATCCCTTTCCCTTGCTTGGTTGTCTTTTAGTCTTCAAAGTGATGGTTCTGTGCATTCCGAGCTAATGGTGGAGTATTCGAATGGAGGGGTAGTAAATGAGGAGGATTTACCTCCTTTAGTTACTTTCTCTTGTCCCATTCGAGTCTTTACCAAGGTCTTTTCCATAGTTATTTGCTTTTATCCTTTATACCTGCATTTTTCCTTGATTTTATCCTTTATTCCTATACTACATGCACATTAGACCACCAAGCCAAATATCCAACTCTAACTCATTTCATAAACAGAATATAATCAAAAGTATTACTCAATAATGAGGCTCATCAGACATCTTCTCCTCTGAATTAGGGATGGATATTAGAATTTTAAATATCTACACCCCCTTCCTCAATCGCGTTGCATTCTCGTCTCATCTACTTAATTTATCTCTTGTCAATTATAAAAATCTTATCATCGGAGGAGATTTGAACTACTCTATTGGATATGGGGAATCCTAGGGTAGTAATGCTCAGAGTGATCCACTCTTGGACACCATGACTCAATTAATAGAGCAACATCATTTGATCGATGTTCCCATGCACAAACTGATGCCTACTTGGCATAACTGAAGAACTGGAGATGTTGCATTAGCCAGACAATTGGATTGCTTTCTCATTAAAGAACATTCGTTTCAAGCTCTTCCTAATTATCGTTAGTGGGTTGGTTTGGGTGGAATTTCCGACCACTATCCTATCTTCCTTGAGCTCTTTGGGCCCTTCCCTAAGCATAGGTCTCCTTTCAAATTCAATTCCTCTTGGTTACTGAACCCTGACTACATCAAGTTGAACACGTATTTTCAACATTCCCACCCTCCATCCAAGCGGAGATCTATAGCTGAGGGCTTCTATCAGAATTTACTCGAGATCAAGAGACTCACTATCAAATGGGCCAAGGAAAAGAGAGCCAAGGATGAAGCATCCCTCACTACCATTGAACAACAAATGGCGAACTTACTTGATGAGCATGGTAGAGGGTCTATATCGGATGCTGCAAAAACTCACCTTACGGGTTTAGAGTCACACAGAGCCAATATTCTAAAAGACCATGAGGAAACCTGGCGCCTCAACAGTAGGGCCATTTGGTTAAAGGTCGGAGATGATAATACAAAAATTTTCCATAATTTTGCCAAATGGACGAAGGGCCAATAATACTATTTGGAAAATGCCCACTAAAGACGAACAATCTACCACCTCCTTTCACCAGCTGGCCCACTTAGGGAATTCACACTTCCAAAAGTTGTTCAAGGCCCCCTTAGGGCATTCTTAGCTGAAATTGTTCGCATAGCAAGGTTTTTCCCTCGTTATGTGGATCAAGAAGACTTAGAGGATCTTGTCAAACCTGTTTCCATGGGCAAATTAGAGGGCACTATTAAATGGTTTAAGAAAAGATAAGAGCCCTGGGCCGAATGGGTGGACAATTGAATTATATATTTCCTTTTTTGATATCATTGGACATGATCTGCTCAATCTAGTGGAGGAATGTAGACTTATTGGTAGTTTGTACAAGGCCATCAAATCCACCTTCATCACCCTTATTCTCAAGGTGGATTCACCCAGCTCCTTTGATGACTTCAGACCCATCTCTCTCTGCAACTGCCTATACAAAATCATTGCTAAGATTATCGCCAACTGAATTAAGCCCATTCTCTCTAGTCATATTCTTCTTGAGCAATTTGCTTTCCTACATAATCGTCAAATTCATGAAGCAGTTGGCACTGCACAAGAGGCCCTCCACTCTATCAAGTTGAAGAAGCTCAAAGGGACCATTCTCAAGATTGACTTATCTAAGGATTTCGACAAGGTTAGATGGCTATACATCAGAATGCTCCTTACTCACTTGGGTTTCACATTATCATTTATCACCTAGACCATGAGTTGGATTACAACTACATCTTTCAATGTTCTCATAAATGATTTTTCCTCCTATTTCTTTCATGCAGAATGTGGGCTAAGGCAGGGATGCCCTCTGTCCCCTCTCCTATTTGTCCTTATTATGGAGGGGCTCAGTCGACTCATGCACCAGGGCAAAAGGGAGGGGCAGATACTTGGTCTAAAGATCACTAATCATTGTACCATTACCGACCTCCTTTTTGTGGATGATGTGATTATATTTCTAAATGGAGGTATCCAAGACTCCACTACTTTCCATGATATCATGCTACTTTTTACAGTTGCTATAGGTATGGAGCCCAATAGAATGAAATACACTATTACTTTTTATGCTTGCTCAATTCAGGAAATGCAGACAGCCTCTCAGAAGTTTCCCTGTCAATGACTACAATTGGAGGCTAGACTTAAATATCTTGGCTTCTAGATTAAACCTCATGGGTACAAGATTGTTGATTGGACATGGCTAGTAGCCAAGATAGAAAGGAGGCTGCACAATTGGAACTATAGATTCCTATCAAGGACAGGGAGACTGGTACTCATCAAATCAATACTGGAGACAACGTCAGCGTACTGGATGTCATTATCATGGATCCCTAAGGGCATCCTAGCTTGGATTCAAAAATTATGTTGCAAATTCCTTTGGAACATACATAAGGAAGGGAAACCTTTTGCTTGGGTTGAATGGACCCAAATTGCTCTAACAATGAAGTGGGGGGGATGGGTATTAAAATATCTATTATCTTTTGCCCATGCACTTGTTGCTAAAATGGGTTGGCTTACTCTCACATCTAATAGTCTGTGGATAGAGATAGTTCATTGCAAATACATCTACCCATTACAGATCATGAGCTAGATCTGGCTTCCCACTTGGCATAAAATGAGCATTTCTTCAATTTGGAGAGTTGTTCTCCACTCTCTACCTGTTGTCAGAAATGGTTTAGTATGGTGCATCAGTGATGGTCATTCGGTTCGGATTGGCATTGGTCCATGGAATGGCAGAGGAAATTTTCATTGGCTCCCCCATGATCTCATTCAACACCTCAAACAAAATGAGATACACAGACTTACTGCCATAACAGACATAGAGAAGTCCACTATTTTCGCACAAGCATGGAAATTGTCTAGGGATTTAGGCATCTCAGCTCAATGGAATAGAGCATGGGATGAATACTTAAAGGATTTGTTAGAATCCCATGTTCGCATCAAAGAGGGAGCACATGAACTTATTTGGGCTCATGCTAGGGATGGAATATATACACCCAAAGAAGTTTACCCTGTCATTCAAGTCGCACTTACACCACTTGTACTCACTGATTGATGGCATCATATATGGAAGCTCAAAACCCCACCTCACACCAGATTACTCATGTGGAACATCTTGAAGAACCAAACACCTATAGGTACCAATCTCATGCACATGTCATATCACGGTCCCTCCAGATGTGTATTATGAAAACAGGCAGAAGAATCAAACAATCATTTATTCCTCCACTACGGATCCACTGCGGATCGGTTATTAAATTATGGACTCAGGTCCTCTCATCCCTATCTATAAGTGCTCGATGGGCTGGGAACAACATAGTGGATGCTTGGAACCATTGGCGATCAGGGACCTCAAACAAAAAGCATCACTATATTCCTTTGATTTTATGTTGGTCCATATGGCTGAACCGAAACGGATATATCTTTAGAGACAAGGCTATAAACTGGCCTATTTCTATTGCCCGAATATTATCCGCATACCATGACATTCCAGATGATGATAACACATCCCCTATTCGAACAATGATTACTGAAGTCATCAATCGCAATATATCATGGGCCTATTTTGATGGCGTTGCTCAGGAACAAGGATGTGGAGGGGGTATATTGTTGCACCAATATGAAAATCATACCTTCCACATACAATTGGGTTTGGAGTTAGGCACAAATAATTTCATTGAACTTATCACTCTTCGTCCCCTGCTCCACTTTGCACTTGTTCATGATTGCAAACATCTTTAAATCTTTAGCGATACAATGCATCCACTTTTCATATGCATTCACTCATAAATATGTTGGATGAAGCATTGCTTTTTAAATCCCAATTTGAATATATTTCTTATCAACATATTTACAGGGAGCGCAATTAGGCTACCAACCAACTATCCAAGGAGACCACGGTCCAACCCAAGGGCATCTAGATCATAAAGGAACAGCAGGGTGATGAACACTTCCAGTACTACCATCGAGATCAACATTAACTGAGGGCCAACAGGCCCTAATTTTGTTGTATAATTTTGTCACAGTTTTTGATATAGACCTATCTTGTATATATTATTACAACACTGATTACAGTCCACCCTATAACAGTTTTTTGTACAAAACTTTTTTTGATGGCCATGGACCCAACATATGCATATGCCACTGAGGCATCCACATCATGTAATTTTCTTTACTAAAAGAAAATTGCGATTCCCTAGGGAAAAAAAAATAGCCACTAAAAAAAAAAAACTCTGTATTCCTTAATTATTAAATAAATTCAAAAAAATTAAATAATATTTTTTTATTTAAAAAATTTAATTAATAGCCCAAAGGGCATAGAGTAAACATTGTCAAGGTGTTCTATTAAGGCACTTCGTGGTGTAAAGGTCATTAGTTCAAAACTTTGTGGGCGAAAATCCAACCATGCTAAGGGTTGTTGTGCCCCAAGCTGGGTGTGATCCCTGGGTGATTTTGATAGCTTATATGTCCCTAAGTCGTGACTCCTCAAGCCACGGGTTAGGCATGCCAGTCAAATCAAGACTCGCATTACCTAGGCAAAAAATAAATAAATATATTTTTAAAATATTTAAAAATTTTCCATAATTTTAGACACCATAAATATTTAGCCTTAAATATCATTCCATACTATAAATAATTTTTTTGCCTTTGGAAAATATTCTCTATATATATTATATATATGGTTTCAAAGAACTATTTATACTCACAACAAGCCTTGAGCCATTACATTAAAATTCATTACAACAAGAGGCACTCTCCAACCTAGTATGCAAGAGTTGTAATGTCTTGTTATCTAAACATTATAACTCAGTCAAATTACATAAAAATAAAAATAGATTAAAACTAATTAATAAAAAAATTTGAAGGTGAATATTGTATTAATTGAAAAAGCTTGAGATTACATCATTGACAAGATTGTCCATGTCAATCTCTCACTAAGGAGACTTGACCATAACCAAAAAAGAATGCTCTATAGAGAGGACTGAGAAGTCAAAAAGCAAAAAGAAGATACAAAAAACTCGGTATAATTGCAGTGTTTCCTTGAGATATGTTGAATAGAGAGAATTGCTACACATAACACACAAACCAACAACATGAGAAAATTATTTTGAGGGTTCCGAATAAAAAATAACAATCTGAACAAGTGCTTTTGCCTCCTCATGAGCAGTTCTCCCCATCGGAGCTAAGGCAAGTTGTTGTTATATCCAATCCAATTTTCAATCCATGATGCTTAGGTGGTGGTGGAGGTGCTCCAAAGAATGGAGGACATTGTCCCTATGCTCTGGTATGTCCACTAGTGTGCACCCCAAGATAAAATTCAAATGCCAATATAAATCTATTGTTTACATGTACAGTTGAAGGGCCCTCTGGTATGCCCTAGATTAGGGATCCACTCATCCCATTCAACCAACACTTTAATTTCAGAGAGGGGGGATCTGTGTGAGGGAGCCTAACTCTCAACTCTAGTGAATTCTTCTTGAATATGATAAGGTGTAAGCTCCTTGTAACACCTTGCACAGTTCTGCAAACACTGGTGCATACAAGAGTGTCAATCCCCCTTTGGGCCCTCTCTTGATAGTATGCTTCCCCTTACGTACCATGGCTCGCTAACATGACATTTTGGTTTATGTAAGCTATTCCAAAATTTGAAGACATGTAGAGAGATAATTGTTTGGTTCAAGCTTCCATTGTTGTTACCACATTGCGTATGTACTCGAAATGTGTCTTTTTCTAAACAAAATGTAACATAGAAAAACTTCCAACCAAGCCCTTACAACTGAGGGAGAGGTGTTTAAGCTTTCAAAATTCTTACTTTTCTAGAAGAACAACCCCGAAGATACACCCTTCCAGGGAGAATTTTAGCAGCTAATAATCGTAGGTGGGCTAATTTTGTATGCTTTTTTACAAAAAAAGATTCGTGAATTTCCAATTTTTCTAAAAAAGGTTTGCCCAAATTATATAGTATAAAATTATTTTACCTTAAAAATCACCAAAATTTAATAGACAATATATACAATTATTAGAAATTTGGATATTTTAATGAAAATATCGCCAAACATTTTATAATTTGCATGCTAGGGACTACTAACATTCGCCAAGGTTTCTAAACTTTAAGATAAATTTCCATCCTTTAAATTTTCCTTGCACCCTTCCAACAAGAGCACCTTAAGATCCAAGAGTGCACTACAATGATTGAGGGCTGGGCTTGATGATAGTTTGTATAAAAATGTGAAGGATAAATGTTGTTGTACACCCACAAACCTTGCGTTCAGCCTCCTCCTTGTAGAAAAGAGTAACTAGGGGGGAGATTGAATTCCCCCACAACTCAAGCTCCAATTAATTTTTATGCAACCAACTCACAAATAGATAGATCAACGACTTAAAACTTATCCTCTTCGAGAGGGAAACCTCCTTTGCATTACATAAATGAACAATTCTTGCACGCTTCAAATGAAAAAACCTCCTTTCTATATGTAGGAGTCTAAGGGGTCACAATATAATCAGAGCTGACATAACAATAATAATGTAAGGGCACAACAATAACAATAGTGGGCTTCTATGGGGCACAATAATAACAATATGGGGAGTACATGGGCTCAACAATAACAATAAGGGAGTTATAATAACAATAATATTGAGGGAACACACTAGTGTTATAAGGACCTAACATGCCCCTCTCCTTCAAAAAAGTGTTGTCCTCAATGCCTGAGTAGTTCTGGGTGATTCTGTATAAAATTCTCATCCTCCCATGTGGAATCTTTAGTGGGTAAGTTCTTCCACTTGATGAGATACTCTGAAAATGATCGATTTCGTAGATGTTAAGTTCTTGTTTCCATGACTACTTCAGGTTTCAATATTATTTTTCCTTCTTCGTCAAGTTATGGCAATATTATTTGAACTGGGAGCTCGTCACCTATAACCTTCTTTAAGCATGAAACACGGAAAATTGGGTGCACTCGGGAAGATGCAGGAAGCTCCAATTTGTATGCCATATTACCAATATTTTGCAACACCTTGTAAGGACCATAATACTTTGGTGATAATTTATTATCCTTCTTAGCTTGCTCGAGGGACATTTTTTTGTATGTTTGTAGCTGTAAAAATACCCAGTCACCTACATCAAAACTTATTTTGCTATGATGTTAATATGCCCGTTGTTTCATTCTATTATGTGCCAAAGTGAGGTTATCCTTTAAACGTTGGAGAACTTATTGTTGATGCTAGATGTGATCTTCCACTGCTTGAACCTTAGAATTTTCTCTTAAAGATGATGTGATGGAAGGTGGATGATATCCATAAAGTGCCATAAATGGGGTCATTTTTGTTGCAGTATGGAAGGAAGTGTTATACCACCATTTAGCCAGAGGTAACCACTTGACCCATTATGTCTTTTTATCAGATAAAAAGCAATGAAGATATCCTTCCAAACATTTGTTCACTATCTTAGTTTGCCCATCAGATTGAGGATGATAAGATGAACTGAGCTAATTGAGTACCCAGACAAGAAAATAATTTCGTCCAAAAATTCCTAGTGAAAATGGGATCTCTATTGCTTACAATAATCTTTGGGTTTCCATGTATCTTTTGAATTGTTTCCATAAATGCAATAACAATTGTTCTAACTTTAAATGGATGAGATAATGCACAAAAGTGTGCATACTTGATAAGTCTATCAACTACCACCATGATGACACTCTTTCCTTTGGACTTGGGTAAACCTATGATAAAATCCATTGAAACTTCCTCCCACCGTTGACTTGTAATGGATAAAGGTTGTAACAGACCCGGGGCCTTAATTGTCTCAACTTTTTTTTGTTGGCAAACCAAACGTTCCGCTACAAACTTTTGAATATCAGATTTAAGGCCATCCCAAAAAAAATGCTTCTTAACTCTTTGGTAAGTTTTTAAAAATCTTGAGTGCCCTCCTAAGGGATAGGTGTGTAGTTCCAGAAGAATCTTTTGCTTGAGTTGGGAATTCTTACAAAGGTATAAGCAATCTTTGTACCATAATGAATCATTTTTCCAGCTAAATGTATCAGATATATTGGTATCTTGTTGCAACTTTGAATGAATGCCCACACTTCTTCGTCATTCTTCCATTCATCCTTTGTTTTGATTCTCCAAATTGGTTGGATAATATAAATGGCTCAAAGCAATGCTTTCACATCCTCATCCTTTCTTGAGAGTGCATTTGCAACAACATTTTGCTTCCCCTTTTTGTAGATAATTTCAAAGTCATAACCCAACATCTTTATGACCCATTTTTGTTGCTCTTCTAAAGACAATCTTTGTTCTAAAAATTATTTAAGACTATCATGATCCGTTTTTACCTTGAAGTGTCTTCCCATTGGGTAAGGTCACCATTTCTTAAGAACACGTATTATTGCCAACATTTACTTCTCATAAATAGCTTTCTGTAAATACTTTCCTTTGATTGGATGACTTTCAAAAGAAATGGGTCTTCCTTCTTGCATTAAAACAACACCAATTCCATTTCCTAAGGCATCACATTCCACAATAAAGGTTTTTGTGAAGTCTAGTGTAGCTAAGACTGGTGGTTGGCACATTGCCTCTTTAAGATGTTCAAAGGCCATAGTTGCTTCTCGAGTCCAAGGAAATGCATATTTCTTTAGTAATATTGTTAAAGGTGTTGTTATTCTCCCATAATTCTTAACAAACTTGTAATAATACCCTATCAACCCAAGAAATACTCACAGATGCTTTATGGATGTGAGGATTTTCTATTCCTTAATGGCCTTAATTTTGCTAGGGTCTAGCTTAATGTTGAAAATAACAACAAGAAATGTTAAATACAGAAGTGCTAAAAATAGCATTGCTATAAATAGAATTTCGAGATACATTCCAATTTTAGTTAGTCCCTAAACTAAAATTGAGAATTAAAATTCGAATTTGATCTTAGCAGCTGTTTGAAAAATAATTAATTAACTCATGTTGAGTTAATTAGTTGGAGAAAATCAAACATGAAGTCTATGTGAAGACATGCAACAGTTATCCCTTTGATTGAGGAAGTTATCCCTTAATTAAGAAGATCAGGATGAGTTGTACTTTGAGTTGTAATTAGTTAGCTCAGTTAACCTTAAGAGCATACAAGTTCTTGACCTGTGAACCAATCTGCTTCACCTGTCTAGTGATGATGTGTCTAAGGAAAACCTTTCCGTCACTGAAGACTACATCATAGCCTCTGTCTTCCAGCATCGCGGTTGACACCAAGTTTCTCTTCAGTCCTGGTACATACTTGACATCGGTCAAGGTAAGGTGAGCTCCATGCTCCCTCTGAAAAATAACCGTGCTTACACCTGAGACACTATACTTCTCATCATTACCCATCCCTATGAGTATCTGGAGATCTTTCTCCTCCAAAGTACTAAACAAACTTTTGTCACCGGTCATGTGGAAAGAAGCTCCACTGTCAAGAAACCAACAACTTCCCATCATGGATGAAACCATGCATGCGAAGAGTGTGAAATCCAACTCAAACTATGAAGCAAGTGCCTCACCTTCAGATCCTTCCTCGGATCCCTTCTTGGACTTCTTCTTTGGGCAATTAGTAGCATAATGGCCCAACTCATGACAACGAAAGCATCTCATCTTCGACTTGTCAACCTTCTTCCCATCATTGGAAGAACTGGATTCGGAAAGAGAAACCTTACCCTTCCCCTTCT
>APFE030734763.1:29991-51937 GCA_000404065.3 Pinus taeda
AAGAGGATAAGATTAAGTTTATAGTCCAAATATTATTGTGAGATAATAATATTTGACTTTTCTATTTTTGACAGCCAGTCTAAAAATAGACTTGATCACTCACACTGTGATCACTCACACTTTCATCAAAAATAGAAGTCCATCTATTTTTCCCACTTGATCAATCATCCATAAACAGCAACCTGCAATCCATAGACATGATCCATATGTCTAAAAATAGAAATAGTCTAAAAATAGACTTGCGCCAAAAATAGCCTGCGGGCCCACTTAGTGAAGGCGATTCTTTTCACTAAGCTCCATCATCTTGTTGCAATCTCAACAAGCATTTCTTGTTGCACACTTTTCAACAGACTCCTAGTACAACATCAACACCACCCATTGGAATGGAAAGCATTGGACTATTCAAGACATATTCCCCCATGGTTAGCTTGATATTATGGAACTTTCCAGATAAATTTATAGTTCCTCCATTTGCAACCATCACTTGACACTCTGGTGTTGGATATAGGAAGCAATTCAATTCCTTGGATATCTTACAATGAATAAAATTATGGGTACTACCTAAATCAGTCATCACAATTACCTTTTTCTTCTTGATATATCCTTCTATCTTGAGAGTTTGAGGAGTATTAATGCCTGCCAATGCATTACAAGATATGGTCAAATTCATTTATTCTTTCTCTGGGGATGGTTCCTGGTGTGTATCCTCCTCTTTTGATGTTGCTTGTTCCTTTTCTTCCTCCTCTTCACAATCTATGTAGAATAATTTCTTCTCAACGCACTTATGACCTTTATTGTATTTGCTATCACAATTGTAACAAAGCCCTTTTGCTCCTTTTTCCTCCAATTTTTGTGGTGTCAACCTTGTAGGTTGTGGAAGAATACTAGGAGCAACAAAACGTCCACTTTATAGTTGTGAGTGGTATACTTGTTGTCATAATTTTTCTTTCAACTTTTCTTGCCACCCTAAATGCCTTCTCCAATGAATCGGGTTCCCAAAGGTGAACCTCATTGGATGTTATCTTTAAAGTCCCTATGAAAACATCAATCCTACGCCCCTTTGGAATATCAGTTACCTTAATATTCGAATTTTGGAAGTCTTCAATGTGCTCCGCCATTAAACCCTTTTGTTTGAGATTTACCAATTGGCTAAAGAATGTGTTGCTCTTTGTATCTTCATAATGTGCTATCATTTCCTCCATAAAAATTGACTAGGTGGCAAATGGTTTACGAGAACAAATCCATCTATACCATACAAACTGATTGGGTTCTAAATATAAAGATGCAATAAGTACCTTTCGTGAGGATTTCACATCATGTAGACCAAGATATTGCTCCATCTATAGTATACTCATATCTATCTTTGGAATGTGGTGGTTCTTAAACCCTACATTGGAGTCTCTAAAATCGTAAATGATATTCCTTTTGTTTTCATTATGATTTTGATGGATTGTCTTGTCACCACTGGTACACCTTTCTTCTAGCAACTTTGCCAAACCTTCCTTCAACCCCTCTATCTTAACATTCATCATTGCTTCCATGTCTGCTTTTAAACCATCATTAAAAACTCACACATCCCTTTCTATAGCTTCCATGCCATTTTTCAAACCATCCATATTAGCTTTTGTTACTTTTTGTGAGAGAGAAATTTGTTGCACTTGCTCTTGTAATTTTGATATATCACGTTGCATTTCTTCCTTTTCTTCATGCATCATAGTAGAGATTTCGGGTTTCTTACTAAGTGTTTCCATTTTCTTTCATCAGGTCATGAATTAATGATATTTATTCTTCATTATTCCCTTTGAATCACTTCCAACTAATTTTTCAAACAAAATTTATGTAAATTTTAAAAAATACACACCTTTTTCTTGCTTTGTAGGAGTTCGATATTGAATCTGTTGTATCTCTGTAATTTCGGATCTTCAAGGTCTGAAATTTCATCTTGTGGTAGCCCTCTGAGTCCTCTTTCCAACCACACAAGTCAGATTCTCCAAGGAAGAGTTATGTCAAATCTCCCATGATGACCTGATTATGGACTTGTTCAGCAGAATGAAGTTGTACAGGATGCCATGTGTCATTGTTTCAACCTTTGACCCTAAAATTACTACACCAAAAACTACAGTCTGTTCAATTTCACCACGTTTTATAGAATTAAAATCTGATGCCTCAAATAAAAGTTATGGCGATTTTCCCTAGGTCACTTGTTTGAGACAAAATTTTGGAGCCTGCAAAAACCGTAACTTCCTTGGATCGTATCTCCAAAAATATAGTTAGACAAGATCTGAACTTCGGACACGAATTTAAACAAGATTTCAGCTCCACATGGTTTTAATTTTAGCTTCTGAAGCTTCGTAGAAACAAAGTTATAGCGAAAATTCCATGATGACCTATTTGAAGCAACGAAACCCTAGAATCCAAACCTCCAATACCAAATGTTATGCAACCATCTCCCAAATAGATAGATCAACGACCTAAAAATTATCCTCTTCGAGGGGGAAACCTCCTTTAGATTACATAAATGAACAATTCTTGGATTATTCAAATGAAAAAAACCTCCTTTCTATATATAGGAGCCTAAGGGGTCACAATATAATTAGAGTCGACATACCAATAATAATGTAAGGGCACAACAATAACAATAGTGGGCTTCTATGGGGCACAATAATAACAATAGGGGGACTACATGGGCACAACAATAACAATAAGGGGGCTATACTAACAATAAAAATGAGAGAACACACTAGTGTTATAGGGACCTAACATAATTCTTACCACAACACCCCTCCCAGTACTAGAAAAATTGTCGAGGCCTTTAATAACAGGTAAGGGTAATTTCCCACTAAAGAGAAAATACTTTGACACATAGGGAGGGTAATAATATAACTTTGATTCTAGCTCCCACTTTTTCTCATATTTGAGCCTGAAAGAGGGCATAAATGAATTCCCACACTATGATATGTTGATTTTAACCATGTTAGAAATAATAGTAAGCTTGAGTTCAACTAACTGGAATCAACATGGAACAATGGGATCCATAATTGAAGCCTCCCTAGGAACCAAAAACTTCGATGATAGAGACAATATAATAAACTAGATACCTAGACCTTTTCACAACTTGAAAAAGTAATAACTTAATAGGTTTTACATGCACAAAGTACATGCTAACAAAATTTTCAATATCAAACCAAAATATACCACAAACATAGACATGAGACAAATGATAATTGCATATACTAAGTTGTTTTTTTTCACCATGGAGAGAAGATGAATTTCTTTTTGTTTATTGGCATTGATGGTAATGAAAATTCACCAAGATAGAGCAGATCACCTCCCTAACCAGGGTCAATAGAGCTAAATTCATGCTAGCAACAAAAAAATGAAAATTGAGACTATAATGTTTGATAAGATCACAATTTTCCAACTCTACAATGTCAATAGTAGAGCAAGCAACCAACAACCATGACCATCTTAATTCTCTGGACAAAACCCACACTAATCCCTATGCTCGCACATAAAAATTATTGTCCCAGTTGACCTTGAGGAACCAAAAGGCACCAGAGACTAAGTCAAAAGGAATTAGAAGTTTACCCTCCCGTCACTGCTTTTCCAAGTAAATTAGAGTGGAAATCGACTCTCTAGGTTGGAAAATCCACTAACTTGTCTCTATGTTGACATAAGGAAAACTCAAATCATAACCATTATGAATCCACCGATGTAGACAACCTACATTATGCCCGCTTCCTCTTTTAGACTCCAAAGACTAGCCTCAACTAAGTTGTCAGTGTAATTGCATTGCTTGTGAAGCACCACGGGGGTGGGGTCTTGAAAACAATCGATTCTACATGAGTTAACACTTGAAAACTATTTCACAATCCCACCACCTCTGATCCACTATGGAACATGAAGTCAAATTATAACTCATTTATGATTATTATGCGAATCACGACATTCTTTAACTAGTGAATAAGAAATAGATAAATAAATATGTAACCTTTTAAAAAACATTTATAACAAAAATAATTTTATATGTCATACAAAACAAGTGAAAATTAAAAATTACATATAGTTAAGACATTTTGTTAGTGTATTGTTCAAAACCAGCATAGATCCATCTTAACTACAGATCTACCAAGAGGTGAGAGGAATCAAATCTCTTAAGGTGCAAACCTTTCCTCGAGTTTTGCACTAAAATATAGGTTTGCACCTTGAGATATTTGATCCTTCTCATTGCTTTATAGATCCAAAGTTAAGATGGATCTAGGCTAGTTATATCATTTGCGAGAATTGAACCAAGAGGATAACAATAATTATCCCTAATCATCTATGACAAGCCTAATAGACATTTTTCAATTTAAATAATTAAAATTAATTATGAAATTTTTCAATGGAGAGATTGAATCAAATAAAGGTTGTCAGACCATGAGTAACTCTGAATGAAATTGTTGTATTTGCATTGAGATAAACACATAGATATATACAAGGAGAGGGAGACTATTGGGTTTCCTCTCCCAATGTCTCTTTGTCTCCCGACTTCCTTTATTTATCTATTTACAATATTTACATAGGATGTTCTAATCCCAAAGATTAGGTGTCAACATTTCCGCCCTTAATATGAAGGGATGTTGGTGAGTCCAAGCATCATTTTGAATCTTTCAAACATTTCCCTTCCAAGCGCTTTGGTGAAGATGTCTACAATTTTCTCATTTGTGGAACAATGTCTCAGGTGGATTGTTTTTGTCTCAACATGATGTCAAATCAAATGGTATTTTGTATTGATGTGCTTCATTTGATCATGGAACTTTGGGTTCTTTGCCAACTTTATTGCACAAGTGTTGTCAATCAAAAGAGGAGTTGAATGTACTTGTTTCTCTTGCAAATATTCCAAAATTTTCCCGAGCCACACAATTTCCTTCGTTGCTTCAGCTACTACCACATATTCTGCCTCAATTGTGGAATCTAGTGGAACTAATTGTTTGTGTGACCTCCAGGGGACAACTCTTGATCCAAGCCTCATAACATAACCTGAAGTAGATACCCCAGTTTATTTATCTCCATCATAATATGAATCAGAGTAGTCAATCAAGCTAAAGTCACCCACCTGTGTATACTTGAGTCCAAAGTCTTGAGTTCCCTTCAAGTACTTTAGAAATATTTTTATAGTAGACCAATTACCTTCACAAGGCTTTTGCATAAACCTAGAGAGGATTCACACAACAAATGAAATGTCCAGTATGGTAGTAGTCAGGTATTTGAGACTTCCTATGAGTTGTCTTTACTTTGTTGCATCCTCAAATTCTTTTCCTTCAGTAGATGTGAGCTTTAAGTTATTTTCCATTTGAGTAGTCAAAGGATTGCACTCAGTCATGCCAAATATGTTCAACAGATATCCAACGTACTTCTTCTGAGAGAGAATATAAACTTCAGATGTTGATTTACTTAAATACCAATATAGTAGTGAACATAGCCCAAATTTGTCATGTCAAAACCTTTCCTCGGTTCCTTATTTATGGTTGCAATGTAGTTCTCATTGTTCCTTGCCATCAAAACATCATCTATATACACCATAAGATATACAACTGTTTTTCCAAATTTCTTAACAAACAAATTTGCATCATGAAGATGTGTTTGAAATTGAGCTTCAAAAGATGTTCAGTCAACTTCTTGTACCAGGCTCGCAGTGCTTGCTTGAGGCCATACAAGGATTTTACAAGCTTGCATACTTCATGTTCCTAGCCCTTCACAACAAATCCTTCTGGCTGGGACATAAAAAAATTATCTCCCGATCTTCATTAAAGAAAGTATTTTTTACATCCATTTGATGGACTTTCCAACCGTTTTGAGCTGCCAAGGCAAAGAGTGTCTGGATGGTAGCCCATTTCATTGTGGGGGCAAAATTTTCCTCATAATCGACCCCTTCCTTATGTGCAAAACCTTTTGCCACAAGCCTGACTTTATGCTTGTCAAGTGATCCATATGCTTTATACTTATTCTTGAAGACCCACTTGTAGCCTATTGATTTGGTCCCTAATCAAGGATCAATCAAATTCCAGGTGCCATTCTTGACCAAAAAGTCATATTCTTTCTGCATCGCTTCTTTCCATTCATCATGAGAAGCGACTTCTTTGAAGGAAGTTGGTATGAATTCTGTAGACAAATTCAGTTCACAATCATAAGAAACATCCATATCAACAGGCGAATCAAGATCATCCACATCACCTCCATTATGTATGGTTGAGCTTATTGTTCCTGTCTTTCCAACCTCATCAGGTCAAACACCTTCCAGTGTCTGTGTCAGTGGTTGGAGCTTCATGTGGGAGAGAGAGTGCTTAAGAAGAAGATTCCACAAATTGATCTAGTATAGGGATCCCCCCTTCAAGATGTGGAATCTCATTATCAAACTCTCAAAAAGACTTTGCATGTCTGAATCTATCCAAGCGATCAAGTTTCCGCTCAACAACATTGTCAGTCTAGGAAGATTCAAGAAAGATCCCATGTCTAGATATTATAAACTTCTTATTCACTTCACCATAGAGACGGTATGCTTAAAAGGTATTTGAGTACCCCGAGAATATGCATCGACTCCTTGCACTGAGTTTGTTTCTCTGTTCCTTAGGTATCAAGGCATAACAGGTGGAACCAAAAGCCCTGAGATGCCTCACCGAAGGAATGTGTCCATACCACATTTAATAGGGAGTCTTGTTTTTGGTAACATGAGATGGACACCTATTCTTTATATACATAGCGCATATAACTGCATCAACCCAAAACATAAACTTAACATTCTTGAAAAACATCATTGAACGTACCATATTTAAAATTGTCCTGTTCATTCTTTTAGCTACTTCGTTCTGTTGGGAATTATAAGGCACAATCGTTAGATGATTGATCCCATGCTGGTGAATATAGTTTTCAAAATCATTTGAAGTATATTATTTTCCATTATTAGTACGAATAGAGCCAATATGAGATTGTGCATCATTTCCAATCCATGCATGAAAGTTTTTGAATGTTTCAAAATCTTCAATTTTGTTCTTCAATAAATAAATCCAACACATTATGGTGTAGTCATTAATAAATGTCATCACATTTTTATTACCATTTACAGAAGGAACAACATTGGGCCACATAAATCAGAATGAATGAGTTCACATTTTCTATGTGCTCTGGAATGAGAATCATGAAAAGATTGTTTGTTGTGCTTTCCTAAGATACAAGCATCACATTGCTTAAGTTTCCTAGGAAGTAGGCAAACTAGTAACATCATTTTTCTTCAACAAATGAAGGTTGGCATAGTTCAAGTGTCCAAATCTAGCATGCCATAAAAGACTTGATAGAAGTGTACCTTCATCATAGTGAGAACTGTATGAAAAGTTTTTTGCACGAGCATAGGTTCCTTGCAGCTTCATAAGTCGTTCTTCTTCTATCCCATTCATGACAAGTGAGTGATCTGATGCTTTTTTGACCTCAACCTTGTCATCAAATATATGAATTGAGTGTCTTCGTTGAAGGATGTGGACCAAAGACAACAAGTTTCTCCTAAATTCCAGGAGGTATAAACATCATGTAGAAGAAAGTCTCGAAGTCTAGGCAATTTGAGCCTAATGGTGCCAAGTGCTGATGGCTTGAGTTTTGATTTTTCTGCAAACTATACTGCTCCATCAACAATATTAGTGAATTCTTCAAAGAAATCTCTTCTAAAAATCATGTGGCAAGTTGCTCCTAAATCAAGCAACCAAGCATCTTTCCTTGAAGCAAGTGAAGCATTGAATAAGTCTTCAGTTACTCCAATGTTGCAATGTGCCACAACATAATGAACGAACTCAAGTGATTTTCCTTTCCCTTTACCAAGTGTTTTACCCTTTTCTTCATTTCTTTCCTACTCAATTCTGTCCAAAGGCAGCTTGCATGTGGAAGCATCATACCCATCTCTATTGAATCATATGCAATGAATATCAGACCTTTCTCCTTGGAAATGTCTGCCCTCCCCGCCTCTAAAATTATTCCTTCATCTTCCTCTTCCTCTTCGGCCACCTCTTCCTATAGAAGAATCTTGTGCATGATTCTTCTCTTTCTGTGCAAGGCACACAACTTCTTTAAAAAAGTAAGGAGTTGTATTCTTCTCAAAAGACTTCTCTCTTTCAACAAAATTCTTCTCAAGGGATTCAAAGGAAATTTCCTTAAGTTTTCCACTTGCTTTCAGTGACTCAAGATAATGTGAATAAGTGGGATATAGTGCCTTGACATAGGCTATGAGAGGAACATCTATTTCAACATCGGTGGCCTTTATGTCATGCATAATGGATCTTATTTTTTATGCTAAGGCAAGAGGGTCATCATTTTTCAACTCAAGATTGAACAACTTGATCATCAATTGAACAACTTCAAGTTAGTGCGAGTCATGCAATTCCTTCAACTTCTTTAAGGCTTAAAAGGCATTTGAAAATGGTGAAATATGATGACTCACCTCTTCATTTACTGATGCTGCAATCAAGGAATATGCCTTGCTATTCTTGTTTTCCCAAATGACAAGCTCCTTATCTAAAGTGGGTTTTTCAGGTGCACTGTCTCCTTCTCCTTCACAAACTCCTTTCCAAAGTTCATTGAAAATGAGGGTGTTTTTTATCTGCGACCAAAATAATTACAATAATTACAACAAAAACTTGATGTTTTTGCAATAAAATTAATTGGTTGTGTCTTAAAAAATAACAACAATTAAATATGTAAGCTCTCAAATATACCTCCATACAATTTCATTACCATAAAATTTCATTTCCATATAAAAAGGAACGAATGGAAATTCCATACTACAAATACTTCATAAACATTATGAGTCCAACATATAAAGAATTATGAATAATATAAGGTCATCCCACTCACTCACTTTCCATATATCCCATGGAAACCTACACACTTCATATTATATGAGCTTTATACCATATGTGTTCTATATGTGATTTATATCATATGTACTTTATATGTGATTTATACGATCCAATGTTATAAAGGAGAAGATGAATGTAAAGGAGAAGGAGAAGATGAATGTAAAGGAGAAGGAGAAGATGAATGTAAAGTTATATAAGCAGATACTAAAAAGGAAAAAAGATGAGTTCATGCAAACAAGGAGAGAAGAGTTAATATATTTAAGAAAGAATAATCCAAAGCTTTTATGACAGGAAATGCAACTAAGGAAGAAGCAAATTGAAAATAATATTACAGCCAATCAATGGTTTGAATATGCAAGACAACTCTATGAGAAAGAATCTCAGGCGGAGTCCCCCTAGGATCAACACAAATTCAAAGCTCTTCACATTACAAGAGGTGGAGAATGGAATTAAGAAGCTGAAAATAGGAAAGGCAAAGAACTTGGTTGAACTTCAAGCAGAGTATCTAAAATGGGGAATGAACGCTCTTGCACCGCACATCATGGAAATATTCAACAACATCATTCAACAAGGATTTCTAAGGGACTGGACAACTAGCCTAGCAATACCCCTTTTTAAAGGTGGAGACATTAATAATCCATCCAACTATAGAACAATTATGATCAATCCTTAGTAAGTGGGCATAATTAAAAGAAAAGAGGGCAAGAGGACAAGCAGATTTTAAGTCGAAACATTCTATAATGGATCATGACATCACATTGAGACACATTGTTGAAAAGGTTTGGGAGGACAAGAAGAAGTATTTTGCTGCTTTGCTGACTTCAAAAAAGCATTTGACACAATCCCTAGGGATAAGTTGTGGCGTAGAATGGAAGAACTTCTGTGCATTATAGAGCTGTTGTCCATAGACTTTATGAAGAAGTGAAAGTCAAAATTAGAACCTCAGCAGGTATTTCAGAAAGCTTTAGAAGTGACATTCGAGTTAAGCAAGGTTGCCCTCTTTCCCCTACTCTTTTTGGTCTATATATTGATAAATTGGAAGAGTGGCTAAATTTGCAAGGTGGAGATGTTGTTCGGTTGGGGGAGTTTGTGATAAAGATTCTTTTATATGTTGATGATATTGTATTGATTTCTAAATCGGCCCATGGATTGGAAATGCACTTCTTTTCCCTTGAGCATTTTTGTAGAGCAGTGGGGATGCAAGTCAATACTAGCAAGACCAAAATAATGATTTTTTCTAAAAAGGAAGCAGAGCCAACATACTTTATTCTTTGAAGAAGTAAATGAGTACAAGTACCTAAGATTGATTTCAACAACAAACTCAATTGGGAGGACTACAGAAAGAAGATAATTTTAGGAGGGTGGAAATCGTTGTATTCTCTTCAAAGCAGATGTAGAGAGGCAAAGTTATGGGATTGGAAAACGATTAAAGTGCTTTTGGACTCCTAGTTTGTCCAATGATGCTATATGGGTGTGAATTGTGGGCTAGCAGCATTCTCGTCTCAAAATGGAAACAAATTGAGAAAATCCAAAAACGCTTGATCATGAGGAAGTTCAAAATAAGAAGTTCAATACCTTATGAGATAATGTTGAGTGAAATAGGAGCAACTCCCATTGAATCAATTGCTATGATGCAACTCATAAGATATCTAAAAGGAATTGAGCAAATGAGAGTAGGTAGATGGTCTAATATTATCTTCAGTGAAGGCATGAGTGAAAGAAAGAAAACATGGATGAAACAAAACTACACATGGATGCAAAAATGGAATATCTACCTCAATGCATGTCCCACAAATAGCAAGGAGCTAAAGGATTTTGTTGTGGATAAGTTTCATAAAAGGGTATGGGGAAAAGAGTTGGGTAGAAATAAAAAACATTACATTGAGGAATTCAACCCTACGTGTGATCTACAACAAAAAGAGTTCATTGGAGATAACATTTCGTGGAGGGAAAAGGTTCTTATTGCTCAATTGAGGACCAACTCACATCAACTTCGGTGTGAAACAGGACGATGGAAAAGGCCTAAAGAAGCTTGGGAAGAACGGGTGTGTACATTTTGTACGTCTGGGACTCTAAAATCGGGAAAAAAAATTTATTTGGGAATGTAATGTATTCAAAGACATCAAAGAAAGTTATGAGAACATGTTAGCATCAGTTTATTGGCATTGTCTTTTTAGCGAGGGGATCGTTGGAAGGTTGGGCTAGCTCATCATCAATTTGAATCGGAAAAGGATTGAATTGCAAAAAGCAAAAACAGGGAACTAATGGTCTCATAGACTATTTTTAGTCTCGTGGACCTTAAAATATCATTCATTTCATTTCATAAAAGCTTCAACTTATGCATGAACCATAATATAACCACAATCTTTCTAGATGCTACCACTTATAATGTGACCAAAATTTTCAACAAATTGTAAATACACCAGCATGGAACTCAATGCACATACAGTCTCAAACCAGTTGCAATGTATATCATGTCAACACAACATTTAGAAATCAGAAAATTCAACGCACAACAACATGGAACAACACATACCATTCACAACGACCATTAACGCACATGTATGACAGGTCATTCTTCAATGAAGAGACATGCTTCGTAACCAGTGCACAAAACTTCAATCTACAACATATGTGATTCAAGCATGCAATGTTCGGTTCAACAACATTCACGACTTTCACTCAACAACACACAATGAGATTGCATGGTGTCGATTAGCATCCTTCAATGTTAGGCAGGCAACGTTCGTCGTAGCAAGGGTTTCGAGCTCCTAAAAATTCAATGCAACATTCAATAAAATTGGACATTTCAAAATTTGCAGAGAGGGACAATATGTAGCACATAATAATGGCAGAGTTCTCTGGGAGTTATAACATAAAAAGCTAATTATGGGAGTTGATTATGATACCATGCCAGGTTAGGAGTAACTCTGAATGAAATTATTGTATTTGCATTAAGATAGAACACACATATATATAAAGAGAAGGAGACTATTGTGTTTCATCTTCCAATATCTCTTCGTCTTCCAGTGTCTTTTATTTCTCTATTTACAATATTTACGTAGGATTTCCTAATCCCAAAGATGGTATGTCAACAAAGGTATTTACAGTTCACAAGACAAATATGAATATGAGTGTTAAAGGAATAATCATAAATAATTATTTATGATTATTATTGATGGTGATAATTTTTAATCTGGCTATATTTTTAAATGAAGATATTAAATTAGCTAAAGGAATTTAAATTTCATGAGACACTGAAGTGGAAATGGAATAACCATTCAACGTATTTTTATTTATTTATTTATACATTTTTATTTATTTTAATTTGATGTAGTTTTGTTGGGTCCATCACAATGATCAATTCGAGTAGACATTTTGAACCAGCTAGTGTGGTTCATCATCAAAACAATAATGAGTAATCTGCTTTAGTCTAAGAGAATAAATAGTGTAAAGATGCAAGAGTAAGATGCCCAAATCCCAAAAATCTCCAACAACCAAACCAATAAGGTCTAGTGTGGTTCATCATCAAGACAATGATGAGAAATAGTTTAAATTTACTCTAAGGAAATAAATAGTGTAGAAATGCAAGAGCAAGGTGCAAATCCCAAAAAAACTTCAACAACCAAACAAATAATCAAAAACCCAAAAAAAATCAAAAACCATGAAACATTATCTCACAAAAATAATAATTTAATATATATCTTTGTTAATAAATAGTCCTAAAATAATAAACTAGATAATAATCTATATAATAATTATCAAAAGTTTAATATTTATAAATCTATAATCATAATAATTATATTAAATAATAATTATATATTTAATAAAGATACATTATATTTATACATATTAATGATATCATCCTATGAAAAAATCAACTTATATAATAAATAAAGAAAAAAATTACATAAATTATATATATATATATAAAAACACACATTATATATATATATATATATATATAAACACATTTCAAAGTGAATGTAGATGTAAATTTATATATAATGTAATAATGATATAATAATAATGATAAAATAATAATAAGTAAATGATAATAATAATAAAATAATTTATGTACACCATAATAATATTAAATCATATAATAAGGTAATATGTTATATAAGATATTCTATTATATATTTTTTCTCATATTAAATTTAAATGTAGATGTATGTATCTATTTAAATGTTATAATATAAAGTATTTAAATAAATTAATAAAATTAATAAAAAAGAATAGATTAAAATATAATGAAAGAGATCAATTGAGACATAAAAAAAATATAGGAATTAAAACAATTTTAAAACAAAGCAAAGACAAAATTTTAGTTTTTTCTTATTTTCCAACCATCGTCTCTATAAGATTGTTTGCTTACTTCTCAATTTCAATGGCTTCCCTAAACTTCCTATGATGGAAGTGATCAATCTTGGCAATAACCTTGGACTCCTTAATGCGTATGTGGTGTTTAGTTTTCTTAGTTTCCTTGGGTTGAAGAGTGAGACCGATTGTGTTTGATGATGGCTGTGTTCTCTTGAATTCTTTGTTTATTGGAGCGGTGAGTCACACCCATGTAGAGTGTCCCGCATGAACATGAGATTAAGTAAACAACCTTTCACATAACGTATCCCACCAATGTTAAAAAAAAAATATTTAAAACGGTAGGCCAAGTGGTTAAGATGGGACATTAACTCCTTCTCCACTTGAGTTTGATTCCCAAAAATGATATGTTAAGTTTGTTGTGATGAGGCTAGAGGCATAGGCAGCCTTGGGGAGAAAGAAAGAAAGAAAGAAAAGTATTTTAACGTCCACGAGGCTAAAGATAGCCTACGAGACAAATTTCTTCTTCATCTGGTTGATGTATTCGACCCTTCTCCTCCGAAGCCTCATAATAAACACTCACAGATTCTCGACAAACCCCTTGCTAAATAGATTATCCCAAGAGATAACTGCTAGAATATCTGCATAACTTTCCGTGTTGTCTTTGAAGGCCTCACATTCTAAAATGAAGTGCTTTTCTGTTTCCACTTTTTTAGAAGAACAACAAATACATACTCTTTCCTCCCACACTTCTTTTGGCCTTTTCCAGCGCCCCGTTTCACAACGGAGTAGATGAGAATTAGTCCTTAACCGAGCAATAGAATTTTGGCTCTCCAATAAATATTGGCCTCTATGTACGTTTTTTGTTGATGATTATGAGTGAGATTAAACACTTCAATATAGTATTTTTCTTTCTCCCTAGTTCCTTATCCCATGTACATTTGTTGAACTTATCCATAACAAAAGATTTTATCCCTTTATTGTTTATGGGACACATGTTCAAGCAAATACCCCATTTACTAAATCATTTGTTATTTTGCTGCATCCAAGTTTTCTTTCTTTTGCACAATATGTCATTAAAGACAACCTTAGGCCATCTACCCTCTTCCATTTTCTCAATTCTTTTTAAATACCTTATGACTTGCACCATAGGAATTGCTTCAATAGGAGCAACCCCTGTTTCACTTAACAAGATAGCATAAGGAATTGCACTTTTAGTTTTTAATTTGTTTGTAATCAAACACTTCTGAATTTTCTCAATTTGTTTCCACTGCATGTCAGATGTACTACTGGCCCACAGTTCACAACCATAGAGAATCACCGGAATCACTAGAAGCCCAAAAAATGTTTGAGTGGTTTTTCAGTCCCATAACTCTGTCTCTCTACACCTATTTTGAAAAGCATAAAATGCTTTCCAACCCCCCAAAGCTCTTTTCTTTCTACAATCATCCCAACTTAGATTTTTGTTGAAGTCAATTCCGAGGTATTTGTAATCCACAACTTCTTCCAAAATGTTGCCTTCAAAGTCGAACTTATGCTGGCTATGTTTTCTTTTTTTAGAGAAAACCACTACTTTTGTTTTGCTAATATTGACTTGCATCCCCATCCTTCTACAAAAATGCTCAAGGGATAGTGAATGCTCTTGCAAACCAAGATCATATAGAAATCCGAATAAGGTCATCTGCATACAAAATAAGCCTTATAACAAACTTGCCCAAATGGATGCCATCACCCCCTTGCGAATTTAACCACTCCTCAAGCTTGTCGATATATAAACCAAAAAATGTAGGATACAATGGGCAACCTTGCTTGACCCCGATATCACTTCTAAAACTTTCAGAAATGCCTGCTGAAGTTCTAATTTTGACTTTCACCTTTTCATACAACCTATGCACAACTGCTCTCAAATGTTTAGGAACCCCAAGTTCCTCCATTCTATGCCAAAGCTTATCCCTAGGAACCGTGTCAAACTCTTTTATGAAATTAATAAAGCAACAAAAAACTTCTTCCTTTTTTCCCAAACTTTTTCAATGATGTGCCTTAAAGTTATACAATGATCAACTGTGGAATGTTTAGGTCTAAACTCTGCTTGCCCTTTAGCACGCTTATCTCTTTCTTTTGCTCACTTGCTGATTTTATTTTCTAGCATGCTTCTAAATAACTTTGGAAACAAGGGGTTTATCATTATGGTCCTATAATTGGAGGGATTATTGACATTGCCACTATTGAAAAGAGGTATTGCTAGACTAGTTGTCAAATCCTTGGGGAACCCCTGTTGTATGATGTTGTTGAAATTTTTTGTAATGTGAGGTGCAAGAATCTTTGAGTCCCACTTTAGATACTCTGCTAGAGTTCAACTAAGTCTTTTGCTTTTCCAACATCCAACTTCTTGATACCCATCTCTACTTCTTGCACTGTGAAGAGTTAATTATTAATGTTGACCAAGGGGGGAGGGTCAACCTTGGGATCCTGCTCATGGAGTTGTCTTGCATAGTCAAACCATTTAGGCGCTGTAATACTATTTTCAGTTTGCATCTTTCTTGGTTGGAGCTCCGTCCAAAATAATTTGGGATTAATTTTCCCAAGGAAGATTAGTTCTTCCCTCCTTCAAACCATGAAATCGACCTTTTTCTTTCTTAATATATGCTTGTAAGCTTTGAGCTTTATGTTATCATTGTTTGGTTCTTTCCACATTCTCTTTGCCTTTTTGCATTCCCTGTCAAACAAAAGCATTAATTAGAAAACAAATTGTTTCAGACTTCTTAATTTTTGCTCTTTTGCACTCTGCAAGTGCGCTTTGAATTAAATACGTTAATTCGTGACTATGAAGGCCGTGAATTGGGATTTTATCCTTCTCAAAGAGCCTCTCTAGCGTCATTTTGAAGATATTACAATTTTATGGAGTTACTCTATTCATGGTCAATACGAGATGTCTCGATTCTTGCTAAGTCATATATTATTGGTATATTCATCTTACACGTAGATCAGATATACTCTTGGTGATATAGTAACGACTGTAAAATTTGATCTTAGCGCTATCTCTCAGTGATATAATGATAACCTGAAAGTTTGATATGTCCTAGCCTAAATCACTCGCGACTTAATTATCCACCATGGTTAAAAAAAACTAATATTTAGAATTAAAATTTATCCATAACACCATTTTATGCAGTTGTCTATAATTAGACTTTTTGGAAGCTTTTCCCGCCGGTTTTTCCAGTCAAAATCTGGC
This sequence comes from Pinus taeda, assembly GCA_000404065.3. Classification (NCBI taxonomy): domain Eukaryota; kingdom Viridiplantae; phylum Streptophyta; class Pinopsida; order Pinales; family Pinaceae; genus Pinus; species Pinus taeda. Next base: position 46,426 of record APFE030734763.1, read on the forward strand.
AGCGATTTATTGGAATCGCAAGTTTGATAGCTATTTTCTGCACAATCAAAGGATCCCAGGGGTTTTTCAGGGTGCTGAATCCAAATATGCAGTTAAAAAATCATTTTAACTGCTAAAAATCAAGATTTAACCTCAATTTCTTCCGCCGGATTCCGTCAATAAAATCTCCAAAAAGTCGCATTATAGACAACTCCCCATTTTATTGCAGATTCATTGAAAATCGAGCGACAGCAAAATATATATCCTTCCGACAGCAAAATATATATCCTTCCGTTCAAATTGGAATGAAATAGCGCAGAAATATTATTTATGCGGTATTTTGCCTTCATTTTCTTTGACAGGTCAAGCAATCCGTATTGTTGTCGTTGACTTGAGTGAAGTGGAAGAGCAACGAATACATTTTGCCGAAAATGGATGAGAAGGTGGTATGCGTGACAGGAGGAAGTGGATTCATAGGATCATGGCTTGTTCGTCAATTGCTGGAGCGTGGATACACAGTGCATGCAACTCTCCAAAATCTGAGTGACCCAAAAGAGAGAGACCATCTGGAAGCCTTGGAAGGTGCTAAGGACAGGCTCAAATTATTTCAACTCGATGTTCTGGACTATGATTCCATGGCAGCAGCGATCAATGGTTGCCAGGGAGTTTTCCATCTCGCATCTCCATGTACACTGGAAGAGTTTAAGGATCCTCAGGTCCTAATACCAATACATATTACATTTTGCTTATAAAATTGTACTCAGAGTATTCCAATACATATTACATTTTGCTTATAAATTTGTACTCAGAGTATCTGGTGGGATCCCTCCAGGAAATATGACAGACCACTTACTGAATAGGAGTTGCATTGTATAGTCCCGACGGGATGTAGCTGTGTGTTTGTGTATTTGTATACAGAATTGAGACTTTGCATTAACCCTACATTTACTTCAATTATTGCATTGGTTACATTGAATATGGACAGAGACGCAGATCCATATGATGTGATGTGCTCCTCTAAATTGAGAAGCTCGAGGAGCTTGACAAACTAGAGGTGCATATCAAATCGTTGTTTACAGGTGCATATCAATGTTTAGGTTGGCTACTAATTGGATTGGAGATTGAAACTGAAACCATGCAATCTAGAGCTGGACATACTGGAGGGGCATATCAAATCCTAGTTTAGAGGTGCATATAGTTAGTAGATTAGTTAATAATTGGGTTTAGATATTGTTGGATTTGTAAGTTATGTCGAAGGAAGGGAAGGAGATACCACAAAATAGGTTTATCTCACTATTATTATTTAGGTGATGTCTATTTATTATATTTTTTTTGGAGTTTTTGATAAAAATGGGTTTTTGACTGTATGGGTTTTCAGGGTATTCAGCACCCTGAAAACCCCTGGGCTACTCAGATTGTATTCACAACTCAAACTTATGACTCCAACAAATCCTTGCCAGATAAACTACAGCTTATTATTATGTCCCTATTGACATGTCATAAATAAAAGAAGTTTGAAGTTTGTAGAGAGGGTAAGACTAAGCCAGCATAATCACCCCTTAACATTACCTTTGTGGATGCCTATTTTGACATAATAGTCATTGTATATTGGAGTTTACAGGCTGCCAAGGACCAATCCTCACAGTCAATGATAGGAGGGAAGGAGATTTAAAGAGATTTTATATGACAGATATTTTTCTATTCTTTAAGAGTACTACATCATTTCCGAACTTGATTCTTATACTTGGGAGCCCTGCTCTGCCTTCCATGTATTTGGAACATTCAGTGTCTATTGTGTAATTTTGGGTTTGGTTTGCAGGTTGAGCTGCTGGATCCGGCAGTTAAGGGTACACTGAATGCTTTGGAAGCATCTCGCAGAGCTCAAGTGAAGCGTGTTGTTCTAACATCCTCCATCTCTTCCTTGGTTCCCAATCCCAACTGGCCTCCCAACACTGTCATTGATGAGAATTCATGGACTGACATAGAATACTGCGAACGTGACAAGGTATGTCCTTTATGTATGCATCAATCAATTCCCTCTTTGATAGTTCCATGTCCACTTCCTTCGTAAGACATGAATATGGATATGTGAGCAAATGAATGTACAGATTTGGTACCCTGTGTCGAAGACTCTTGCGGAGAAAGCAGCATGGGAATATACCAACACCCACAAAATGGACATGGTGGCCATTCATCCTTCAACTTGTTTGGGTCCTCTTCTACAACCCAGATTGAACGCTAGCTCTGGTGTTCTCTTGCAGCTTTTACAAGGTAAGTGTGTATGTTTTGACAGTTCCAAAAACAGAATTTGGAGGTTCAAATTTACAACGCCCACAGTAGTTGTGGAGAGTGTTTATCTCTAAGCCTTTGCATTAGAAGAGTCGATGGGGGCATTGCTGGATTGACATTCAGGACTGACCCTTCGTGACAAGGGAAGTCCTTCATTAGATAATAGTGGATGGGGACTTACCTCTTTGATCAGGACCTTACTAGCTGGCTGGCTGGGTTAACCTAGGACCATTCCAGTTAAAGCAAGAACAAGATCTTAGTTCAGAACCAACCCTCCGTTAGATAAGGATTGCTCAGGACCTTACTAGCTGGCTGGCTGGGTTACCCCAGGACCAACCCAGTTAAATTGAGCACACAACTTTATTTCAGAACCAACCCTCTGTTAGATAAGGGTTAATCAGGAACTACTTTAAAAGGCTATACTCAATAGTTGTCTATGCTTTATATTGCATCCAATTTCTGCATTTGACAGGTTATCCTTGCAATCTAATCTGCACTCCATTTACTTAATACTAGCACAAGAGAGAAACAAAAGCTGATGGTAAATTCAGTAAGTTGTTAAAACTTCCTTTCCCTAGCAAGGATACTCTTTAGTAGGTGAGACAGTGAAACCCAAGTGCCCCCACATGCAGACACTTAACCCAAGCGACCACCCATAATTTGAGGGATTCTCCATCCGTCATGAAATATGCAAAAAATATTTTTTGAATCTTGAAAATGTCTAAAGATTCATAGGAAATAAATACAGGCTAGATGAATTTATAAGAACCATGTTTAGTTCTTAACATGAAGGTAGTCTTGACTCTTGAGATTCACAGAAATTCTTTTCAAATATAAAAAAAAAAGAATTAATAAATGTTCTGAACACGGAAATACATTTCTTATAATGCAATCATGTTTGATTCCTTGAATTTTTTAAAATCTATTAAAATTTTGTTCCTTGAAACTGTTTCAGTGACCTTGGGATTACAATAGAACAGAGGCTATGTAAAATATTAGTTCTGCAATGGCAACAGGTCAGGCTTCAGAATGTATGAAGCCTTTTCAATTCAGACAAAAACCTAACAAGAAGTTTCCAGAAGTATAATTATTGGGCAAACAATAAATGGCTGTTGTATTTTCTTTCACTATCCATCAGATATTTCATTGCTGATTTACTTTGGTTCAGTAACTATAAAATATTAAAGATAAAGAGGGAAAAATATCTTTAAGATTCTACCATTGTCACTATAGAAGAATTTCAAAAAAACAAGAGGTTGCATATGGGAGAGTGGGGCTTCTGTTATTCTATTTGAGAGTGGTATTAAAATAGGATAGAGTATATAGTCACTGCTTTCTCATTCCACCAAAGCCCCTGTAATGTTTCCAAGTCATTGTATTGAATATTCTTTGGAATATGTGGCCCTACAATGATGGATGGGTTCTTCTGTTACTAGATTTTGCTTCCAACCAGAGAATCTATCCTTGCAACACCACCCTAACCTAGCTTGAGCTCTACTCCCTTCATTAGCTGTCACCCACTTCCTAGTTAATTCATGGGCTATCAAGATTCAAAACTTAAGGAACTTTGGATATTCGAACCTTGATGAAGAATAAACCACTTCATCCTTAAGGGCTCAATGATCCATAAATATAAGCTTGTAACTCAAGCTGTACATCAAAAAGAAAATTAGTGAAGAAAAAGGTGCACAGGAGGGGTGGTAAAAATAGGATGAGGAAAGGGGTAACTTAGGTCTCATAATTGCTCTCTCTTCACATTATAGTGCTTGTTACAGCTCAAACTAGCAAGGGTCCCAAAAGGGGATCCTTGAAGGGCTACTACTAGGTCAAGGGCAACAATAGAACAATAGCCCACTGTCACCGCAGCAAAAGCTCCCTACTCTTTACGGACTTTCATCGATGGTAGGAAACCCATTATAATAAGGATCACGAAAATGAATGGATCAATGATAGGATGAGAGGTGATCCTAGAAGCCTCTTCACAAGAGAGGCTCAGATATATGGCTTGCTTGCTTTGAAAGCAAGATGAAAGGTGTTGTAGCTCTGATACCACTTGTTGTAGCTCTAAACCGGAAATATTATGATAATAGAAATAACCCAAGAATAACAAGATAGAAATAGATAGAAATGCTTCTTTATTGATCAAACCCTTAAGGTAGGGCAACACCATACATTCACTCCTTAAGAAAAGAGAATACTCCACAAGCCATATGCTTGTTCATACAATATTACTTCTCTTTGTATCCCTCCATGTGGAGTCTCGAGCCTCTATATAGGCCTCATACATACAATACCATGCATCATTACCATGGTTTCCTCATACCATCAACTAATACCATGGGCCCTTACATTATTATTAACTACTTGTGGTCCCTTACATGACATGGGTTAACCACCTTATTTATTACTATGGCCCATCCCATTATTACATTATTACCTTGGGTACCTCCCTTGGTACCCCATATTACCCCCCTAGGTATATAACATTCCACCCTCCTAAGCATGTTTCGTCCCCGAAACATGGGAAGAACACAAATAATAAGATCTACTCAAAAGAGTAGTCCACTGATACCATGCACGTGCATCTAGCCATCCAAGAGAAAGGTGAACCCTCGATCTTGCTGGTGCCTCGCTCACTTGAGATGGGAGTTGACCGTGGCATCTCTTCTGTGTTGATGTGTAGTAGGTGGATCGTCTCTCCTTTGTATCCGTCATGTGACTACTTGGTTTCCATCTTGATGGTTGTCTTGCGGGGTGATGTGGGTGATGATATGTTGAAGTTTTAACCCACGATGACTTTTGCTTAACTTCACCCTGCTGTGGTGCCTGTTGTGGTGTCTTCTTTTTCAATATGACTTCAACCAATGAGCCCTCCTCTGATGTATCATCACCTGTAACCTTTCCTTCTGCAGCCTCTGTTTGTGTTTGATTGTCGATCATCAAAGGTTCATCATCTGATATGTCAGTCCCTTGAACATCTTCTGCTTCAACCTCCATGTGCTCTACCTATTTATGGATGGAAATATCCTGTAATGTAATTTTCTTCTTTTTATACCATAGCTTCAGGAATTTCTTCTGTACATTAATATTGATAGTACCCACGGATTCCATCCAAGGATATCCCAAAGCAACATCCATATTATCCATCTCTGAAGCATAAAAATCACCATGCAACACATATTTATCCATAGAAATCTTCAAATCCTTGTACACTTGAACATCCTCATCATCCACTTGTGTATTT
>APFE030734769.1:0-12652 GCA_000404065.3 Pinus taeda
CAGTTCTGTGAGAGGCTTGCTTAGATTCAGCATCACAGGGAGTTGGCTCGTTTATTTGTTTTGCACCTTCATGATGGGCAGGTCACTCTTGCAGGGGTGAATTTTGTACTATCTCCGGAGATGATTTTAGAGGCTACCAGGATACCGAATATGGGAGAGGTGTGGCCCAAGCGCAAATTGCTGGATTTTGTTTATTTTGAGCCATATGTCAGGCCCTCATTTGTGAGTCACTTGTTAGGGGTCTTTCCTTTTAGATTCCTCCGGGCGGAGTATGCTTCGATCATGCGACTTATTATGCAGTACTTTACATGCGAGGGAAGATTTTCACAAGTCTTCTCTTGTCACATTCGCATGTTGATGCACTTTACCCGAGTGAGGATGATGAACATCCCAGTTTTCTTCTTCTAGGACATTCAGAGGATGTCATCCGTGTTTCAGAGGCAGTCCCCAGCCCAGCAGCATAGGTGTTTGTGCCATCATGGTCTCATTCAGCTTGTTGTTTCTTATCAGTTGACTCAGCAGGGCATTTCATGGGCAGACTTCATTTCTCATGAGGATTTTACAGAGCCATCACAGTCACAGCTAGAGCCAGAGGCCATTCATGAGGAGGGAGGTCCATCACGCCAGCCCGCCGAGATTATTGTGCCGAGACATGTTGTTTCCCCACTGCAGTGTACATATCAGAGAGGTCATAGAACCTTGTTTGCAGCAGCTCGACGAGTACTTTCTCCACAGCAGGTGGAAGGGGTCTCGTCATCATCATCAGATCGGCGAGTGTTATCTCCATACCAGGTGGAAGGGGCCTCATTGTCGACAGCTGCACAGGTAGCCGAGAGGGGCAAGCAACCCATGATTGAGGAGAGAGGGTCAGGTGATCCGGTTATTGATCTTGACGCCGTTTCTCCTAGCACAGAGCTCAAGGATATCATCCGAGAGCAAAGCACCGAGATTCATTCGCTGCAAACACAATTATTGATTGCAAAATGGATAATCAAATATTTAGAGCAGCGAAACAAACAGCTTGAGGATGAGAAAGAGTTGGATGAGCTATGGAGGATTCGAAGTGATCGAGTCATCAACCGTAGGAGGCCCGGTGACTTGCTACCCAAGGAGAGGGAATCCATGCTTATTCGGGTAAATAGACACTTAGAGAGGTTGTTGGCTAAGGCCAATCGAAATAACAAATTGCTAAGGAACATGAAAAACCATTATTGGGCAAGGATGCATGTTTGCAAGGCGAAGATGAAAATGTTCCAAAGAAGGTTGTCCGAGGTCCGTAAGAGAAAGAAGAAGACCAACCCGCTCCGTATCTTGGCTGAGACCTCTCTCACTCACCATGATACTCATTATCTTCCTCCTAGCAACAAACCCAAGAAATTTTGAGAGTTTTGAGGCATTTTTGAGAATTTTACAGGTTTTGGCCATTTGAGTGGTCTCACCCTGTGTGCGACCAGTCATGAGGACAACTCAGAACGGGGAAAACTCTACATTTTTGGAAATTTCATGCAAAGATACACTTTCCTATGGAAGGGTTTCAAATTTTATGAAGATTTGGGCTCCCAAAAGCTCAAAATACATGCAAATTTTGACTTTCTGCCCCTTTTTTGAGTTGCAGAAAGCTGCCTTGGGAGAAATGACTTTTGAGGGGTCAAATAAACTCCAAATTCAGAAATTCCAGTGGGGTTGGAAAGTAGAATCACAGACCTTTCCAAGGAGCTATCTTGCACCTGATTTGGACACCGGGAAGGCCCTCAAACAGAGCTGTCAATGCACGCGACCAGTCAAAGTGAGGGGCGCGACCACTCAGGGAAATTTCACTGTTTTGACCAGTTCGGCCAGCAAAACACTGTTTTTACTTTGGTTGACTTTTGAGGCATGTAAATGATGGATTTTTGTGTAATTTTCATTGCACTTAGATACTTTTACTCTCCTTGAACACTTCTAGAAGTTTCCTTGATGTAAATGGTAAATATTTAATGCATGGATAGGTTTCCTAAGTTTTAGAGGCAAGTTTTTTGACTGCCTATTATCTAGTGCTTAGTTTGGAATTAGTGAACAGCTCCTAGGAAGCTGAGCTCGACCCCTAGAGGTGCGGAAAGGAGTTAGATCTTCTATATTATGCCTTCTCTTACTCATTTTCATGGTTGGACTCTAGAGGGAGAAGCTCTATTGTATATTTTACTTGTATCTCTGCAATTTGAGGAAAAGGAAGGTTAGGGTTTTGCAGACATCATTGTGGATTCTTGTGGATTATTGTGCTGATGGTGTGTTTCCTACTTGTCATTGTAAGTGTGTTTATGTGTTCCATCTCTCATTCTTCTGCTGCTAATTAAACAAAAGAAGTGATCAAGTTTGAATTTATGCATGCCATGCTCAGCTTTCAATTTTGTTTAATATTTATGTTTTCCACTGTCTAGAGAGGATTCAAATTCATTGTTTGCCCTCTTTAGCCTCTCTTCTTCTCTCCTTGACCATCTATCTCAGCTAAAGGCATCAGCATAAACTCCTACCTTGCCCCAATGACTCACCTGCAAAAACTGAGCTCAATCCCCGCACCCTGAATTGCACTCCCTCCAATTGCCACCAAAAACCCCAAAAACTTTAAATCAACCCTCCTTATCAGTTTACTAGCCTAAAATCAGTATTTCTAATTGGTCAACTCATCCTATTGAAAATCCACCGAGTTTGACCGGAGAGAGCCTTCTCATACCCCGTAGGGCTAGCTACGAGGTGAAATGGTTTGATGTAGCTTTGAGGTTTTTCTATCTCAGCCTAGGTGAAATCTCAAGTGCTAACACACTACAGTCCCTTACTAGTTATGCTTCAACCCACCTTTTCAAGTAATCAGTCATTGTAATTTTGTACCTTGCACTAGTCCTCTTTCCAAGTGGGTCGATGGGTCCAACAAAATCAATGGCCCACTTATCAAAGGCCCACAATGTAACTTATGGTACCAGTGGAATCTCATCTCTTCTGGAAAGCTTCCCTATTCTTTGACACACATGACATGCTCGGTAGTACTCCTTCACATCTTTATGTAGTGTAGGCCACCACAATCCTACTCTCAAATCTTCTGCGTAGTAGCTTTTCCTACATAGTGTCCACCAGTTGTGCCCCCATGAACCTCTGCTAGAATCATCTACCTTTCATGTTTAGGAACATATTTGTACAATATTTTATCCAGTCCCATCTTATATAAATGTCTTGTTATTAATGAAAAGTAAGTTTCCTTAACCACTAATTATTTCTCTTGTTTTAGTGTATTATGAAGGAATCATTCCTATGGTCGAAAACTTAATGATATATACAAAATGGTCATTTGTCACTCTAATTGCAAATAACTACACATCAGGGAGATTACCCTCTATGCTGGTTGGTTCTTCCCACGATTCCAGTCTTGACAGATGGTCGGGTCCTGCATCTAGTCTCCCTGGTTTAACAATGATCTCAATGTCATATTCCTAAAATAACAATAACCATCTACAAATATTGTTGGAAATAATACTAAGAGGATCAGTATTAGCAAGTCAATAATATTTCATTTCCATAAACAGATTCATATACGCTACTTTAGTTAATGGAACTTGCGTGTATACGCAACTGTATTTAAGGCAACTAGCATATATCCTGCAAACTTATGATTCAGTTAATTCATCATATGTTGAGCTTTAATTAGTGCAGTAGAACCATAGAAACAGTAACCAGGTGCAGTAAAAACAAAACAGAAAATCACACACATGAACACAAGATATAAGATGGAAACCCAATGTGGGTGAAAACCACCTCCTACAATCGTTTCTATCTTCTTTTTAATAAGAAACTTCTTTTTATAATTTTTGTACTGGTGCAATCTTATACCAGTATGCAGGCTTCTACCTACAGAAGACTGCAACCTTCTCTCATTCTCCAACTTCTCCTGGAAGCGAGCTACAACCCCCTAGCTCTTGTACTAGCTGATATGTTTACTAGTACGTAGGTGCCGGCCCATAGAAGGCTACAACCTTCTCTTTTCTTCCAGGGACCACGTTTCATAAATTTTCAGACTGGATCCATCAATAACATCATTCAATCAACCAATATCCTTTGCACCAACCACAACTGAATCAATCAATCACTTTTCAGAATGCTATAACCAGAATACAATAACTAGAAAACAATAACCAAAACCCAAAACACTGTAACATCAACCAAAAGTAGCTAAAGCATATCTTATGAGGTATACGCTACTTCAATGTGTCGAACCTGTGTGCATATGCATTTTTCTCAAGATGAACCTGTGTACAGATCTGCAAATCAAATTTAAGATGTATACGTTGTTTTGATATGCAGAACCAACGTGTATACGTGCCTTTTCTAAAGTGAACCTGTGTACAAATCTATAAATGATGATTTAATCTTTACAACAATTCGAGACTTCAGTTATACCCAGATTGCCATATTTATAGTCTACAACATACGCCAGTTATTCAGATAAAAGATCAAAATCACACAAAGCTACTTCACTTCAAGCCTTAAGATCTTGATCCATCATTAGATCTTATCCTTCATCAAGCGCTAAGGTTCATCCTTGATTCAGATCCAGCTATGCACCATCACCCAATAACCTGTATTCTAGATCTTGCTCTTCATTAGATATTCAATACTTGAGTGCCTTTGCCTAATGATCTTCTCCTCCTTTTATAGTATTAGGCCTTACTCAATACCATAGACCAAAACCACTTAGAACCAATACCTTGGACCAAATACCTGGGGTCAACTCTTCGAACAAGATACCTTGGACCAATTCCATGGATCAAAATACTATGGACCAAATACCACGGACCAAAACTAAGTTTTCCAACATGTACGTGCCTTTCCTTCTGTGAGAGTGTGTGTGTACGCTATACGCACCTTTTGGTCTATGAGCCTACGTGTACACGCAGCTTGGTCAATGGGGAACCTGCATGTACCTCTCTTTCTTCATTATGTGATTTTGAACTGTGATCTGTCATCTGAGTGAGTTGCCATCAAGGACAACACCTGTATCATAGTGCCAAATCTGTGTCATAATGCTAACAAATATTTCCTCCTAAGATAGGCTTATTAACCAAATACTTAAGTGCAGAATGATTTATAAACATGTTAAAGTGTGACCCCAACAAATAGTTCTAAACTTCTGCAAAGCATATACCATGGTCAATCCTTCCCTTTCTGTAGTGGTGTAATTATTTTCTGCTTTAAATAACTTTATACTTGCAAAAGCTATAGGATGATCAATCTCTCCTATACCAAGTTGTGCCAGTACCACTCCCAAAGCTATACAAGAGGCATCCACATGGACATGGAATTCCTTATTCCAATCATGGAACACTAGTATAGGTGCATCTACAATTTGTTCTTGCAATATGTCAAGGCTCTTCTGACATTATTCATTCCAATGAAAAGTCACATCCTTCTTCAACAATTTCTCCATAGCTACAGTGATCTAAGCATACCCCTTGATGACTTCTTGTAATACCCAGTATGTCCCAATGTAGTGCGAAGTTATCATACTGTCTTAGGTGGAGGCAATTTCACAATGATAGCAATCTTAGCAAGGTCCACCATTAGTCCTTTCTTACAGACAATGTCCCAACAATATGTCAAAAGGCACACAAAATACGCACTTCTTTAGGTTCAAAGAGATCTGATATTATCTACATGTGTTGAGCATAGGTCTTAAACTTCCAACATATTTACTCAACAATCCAAATACTATCCAATCATCAAAATATACCTCTAAAAACTTGTGGATGTATTCCTTAAAAGTTGTGACCACCACCCTAGAAAATATAGGAGGGGCATTTCTTAATCCAAAAGGCATTACTATGTATTGATATGAGCCCCATCATGAATAAAATGTGGTCTTATGCCGATCTTCAGGTGAAATCCTATTCTGATGATAACCTAAGAATCCATCTATAAATAAGTAAGCTTCTTGACCTCCTACATCGTCTAGCACTTCATCTATGAAAGGGGTAGGGAAGGGATCATGTAAACATGCATCATTCAACTTTCTCAAATCAACGCAGATATTAATTTCTACTTGAATCTTCTTCTCTTGCACCACCATAAGACTCACCCATTTTGATTCTTATATAGTTTCAATAATTCCTATTTTTATCATCTTATCAAGCTCTACTTTCACTTTCTCCTTATAATTCGGGTTCAGCCTGTAAGGTATTTGTTTGACCGGATTCACATCAACCTTAAGGGGGATCTTCATGAATCCTAGATCTCCTTTTATACCCTTCATCTTTGAAAATTTGGTGGGAAATAGATCTTGATATTCATGAAGTAACTCTATAACTTTATTGACTGTCTCCTCATCCCAATAGTCTCCTATTGTTGCAAACTTGGGTTCCTTCTCTGATCCTATGTTCACCGTCTTGGTCTTCAGTGGCTTTGTTATGTCTGGTATTTCTAGCTCAGATCCTATTACTTCGAGGTATCCTTCTAACTTTTCTTTTTCGATGTTTCGAGGATCTTCTTCTTCATCTGCAGTAAGGTTATAGCACTCCAATGCATCTTCTATCTGCACAGCCCAACTAGGTTGTTGCCATGTCAGTGGGATTACATTCTCAAAGATCCTCTTATTAATTGCCTGAAGGGCTAAATCTATGTATGGGAAATTGTCCTCAAATCTAAATGTTAATACGAAGCCATAAACCATGTTTTCTCAGTTCATGGTACAATGTCAAAGTTTTGTTTCTAGGTACCAGTTCTTAGGGATTATCTCTAATATATGAATGAATCCATGTACCCATTCTTGTTGTGGAATCTCCTTCCATGTTATAGTGCATAGCTGGATATGCTTCCTAGGATTAGTATCACCATCATATTTTATCTCTGTCTCTATATCTATATGTCCAAACCTTACCCCCATCAATATTCAACATTCTTGCCAACCTCCTATATTCTTCTTGTGTGCATTCCACCATCTAGCAAAGGGTAGCTTTTAGGGCTATATCCAAGGCTGACAACCTTTGATTTTCTTAAACTTGTTCTTCGTAATCATTAATAAAAGCATTTACATCACCTAATCGATCATAAGAAGGCAAGTTACATACCTCAGATATCATACGGCGAATTGATTTGGTAATTCTTGCATAGCACCTTGTCGATACTTCATGCATCCTATTTTGCCAATTCTCCAACTCTTATTCTGAGCCTAAGGTACAAGAACTATCACGCTCCCAACTCAACTTTCCTTTTCTAGTAGGGTTAACATAATCCTGTTCCTTCGTTGTCATTTGATAGATATTGCCTATCCAAAGGAAAAATTACTCTCATATTATTTCCTTCAAATATCATATGTCTCTTCTTCAAATTAATTATGGCCATATTTTCAAATGCCCAGTCAATTCCAAGCAATGCAGGATAAAAGTTACTATGACCAATGCTTTGTATTACTTCAAAATCAGCAGTAGTGCGAACTCCTTAAATATACACTATGATGCCTAGTAGTCTTCCTAGGGGAAAGATATTTGGTTGATTTTCCATCCTTAACTGAATATGTGACAATTGTAGCTTCAGCTTACCCATTAATTCCCATGTCTGCTTCATCAAAACATTATCTTTAGATCCCAGATCCAGAATAATTTTATCCATCTCATACTCTCCTATCTACGCACTAAGCCTCATCTCTCTTCTGGTTCTCTTATGTCAATGCAAATTATTGACTGTGTGCATCTCACTTCGCAATGTTTCTTTGGATTCACATGAATCTATCAACTCCTGAATCCCTTCTACATCCTTTTGATCTCTTAACAATTTCATACAAGTCTGCAAAAAATATTTTAAATACCTACGTGATTTTCTTAATCTTGGACTTATGTCGGAGCTCAAGCCTATTTCGGATCTCAGTCCTATGTCGGAGCTCAATTTTATGTCGAAATTGATGACACGTCACAGTTACTTTTTTTATTGGGCCTTGGCTGCACACTAGTGGTCGAAGCTCTAGCATCCATAAAACTTCACTTTTCTTCCACAAATACTTATTTATCTTTCTAAATACCAAAAACAGGAACTTTCTCAGTAGTCTTTTTGACCCATGTACTTTTAGATTCTTTATTTTCATTTGCTTTATCACTACCAGTCACAGCTCCACTTCTAGTGACAATACTAATTTGAGGTGTGTTGGTCCTCCTTTCAACAATCATCATTTCAATATTTTGTGTTAGCTTATGATTTATTTTTTCTTGCATATTCTCCATAAATATAGTACATTATTCAATTACATGGTCAAAGGATTTACAGTACTTACATGTCGTTGTGGGGTTCTGTCAATCTCTCGCAAAATGACCTTGTTGGCTGCAGTTATATCAAATGATCTGTCCACATCCTTGACCAACTCCACCACCTTGACCTCTTCCTTGGTAACCTCTTATATCACCATGTTATATATTCTCCTCATGTCTGTGCTCTTCTTCTTTCATTCTATAAGCGTCAGCACCACGCTCCATCATTAGTTCGTAAGCCTGACAATTATTTTCATCGTGTCCTACTTATTTACAGAATTTACAATATAGATTCCTCAGAGTTTGTACATATTTCTATAACAAGTAACTGTATTCTGAATGATGTTGACCTCTAGTCTTACATATTTTTCATCACGTGTTTGATCCTACATTCAAGGGATTTGGTGCCCTACCATCCATGTAATCCCTATATATAGGGAATTGTTCTTTAGAATGGCCCTCCGATCTGCACTTCGTACACCATAATTCTTCTCTAGCTTCTTTTCTTTTCTTGATGTCTTGCATCTGTAGGGTTAGGTTCGTCAAATAATTCTAAATTTGTTGCATGCATTCATTAGTATCTCCTATAGGAAAATCTTCTAATTTCGTCGCAATTTATAGAGCTTCGATTTGACTTTCTATCCTTTTTGCATCAATGGAAATCTGATATGTGGTAGAAACGCATCTATAAACCATTATTGATGTTGTTGTGGAGCTATATCGAAGCTTACTTGATCCAATAACACTTTAAATCTTTGATCAAACTCCCAAACAAACTCAGTAAGTCTGTTTGATCTCTTTCAACTTGGTGATGCGCTGCAACTCAAACTTCGATTTCTTAAACTCTCTTATCAGTGTTGTTTTAATATCTGCAAATTTTTTGTTCTGATTATTTGAATATGTCATATACCATGTCAATTCTCTATCTTGGAGCATCATAATGAGTTGCACTTTCTTTATATTCTCATCATTAATCTTCTTCGTTGTCCATACAACTTCACATAAAAGCCAAAATTGTTTCGAATCCTCCAATCCAGTTCCTTTCAAAATGGGTAGCTTAATATCGTTAGTCATACTTCTTCTTGGAGGGGGAGAGTGATGAGTAAGCGGAAGGGTAGGGGGAGAGGGAAAGCCAAAAACACCCTGGACATTACTAGATTCTATCTTCTATGAACTCTCAGGTGAGAAGGGTGAATACTACAAAGTTACCTAGGGTTATCAAGGTGGATTTCTTCTCTTTCACTTTCAAATCCACTCAAAAGAGGACTATAATAAGTCTCTAAAAAGGCCTTTGGGTCTTGTCCATGAGACCTCTTTATGGTATCTACTCTATATTTCTTTCCACTTCACATTACTCTGATATCTTGCTCATATTTATTCTCTCTTCTTCCAAACATAAGTAAACTAGCAATATTCCTACATCTATAAAACTATCATTTCACATAGAAGCATCTTAATCCAAAGTTTCAGAGATTTTAAATACTAACTTCATTGTCCTTTGAAGAATCATCGTTTTTCTTCGTTGTAGGACACAGTCGAGTCTATGAAAAACTTAGTAATAAATCCTCCCAAGATGTTATCAATCCATAAATCGACAATGCTTTAGATCCTATTTTCAGTGATACTGAGTCGATGTATCAATTCAAGTGTCCACACCGTAGGTTCTTCACCTTTAAAACAGTTCTTCTTTTTGGTCAACTCCATAATCCACTCATACAGCTCAACAAGAAAAGAAGTGAAGAAAAAATTGTATTGATCCGTAAAAATATACTTTTTTAGCCAAGCTTCGGATGTCAGACGAGGTTTTATGTTTTCTTGATCCGCAATTTCTCGCTCTTTCAGATCTATCCAATCTTAAATCTCCTTCTTTGATGGGTACAACATCCACATATCCCTCAAACAGATCTAGGTCCCGGTAACTGAACCATTTCTTGGCTTGGTTTATTCGGGTTGACCGAGGTTTGATCTATATTGTGCACCAACAAAGCCCTTGATCACTGGCTCTTTTGGCGACGACCTGCAAGCAGATCGCGGTCTCACCCGAAGTGACTATGGGAGGATGCAGAACCAATTTTCTGTAGCCTTGAGGGACTAGGAGATGTGGTATTATTATGTTATCTTATTCTTAACATTTATAAATCACTTTTCCACATTAGATTAATCACTTAAACATGCCATATAAATCCATAAACCATCATTGTGGTGAAGTAAAATGCAACTGTCATAAATGTTACTCTACAACTAATAATAAGCAAATATACACATCAAAATGCCAATGTAACGTGGTTCACCCAAGTGTAAGGCTATGTCCACAAGAACTGTTTCTTAATATAATGAATCTTTGAAAACCAAGCAGTTCTTGGCCTACACACTAAGTTGCAAGTTATCTTCACACTCAGCTGCAGACTCTTCACCATGCCTCTGCGCACTTAGCTGTAGAGCCTCTCCTTCGTTACCAATTACAAATCACAACAATTCATCCATAACACTGATTGTTTCTCATCTCTTTTCTCTTCTTATTATTTTAACCTATATATACTATTACATTGTAGGGTTACATCATCAAAATACCATGGTCCAAATACCATGGACTCCCTAAAACAGACAAATATGGCCCAGAAACCATTAATCCCTCACAAAACTGTGCTCTTTTACAAAAAGGAGGGGTGTCAACCCACCCTGGAGCCCTTACGACACCACGCGGTATATTTAGTTCCTCAAAGTGTACTCCACTGTACGCTCTACTGTGCACTCCACCCCACAAAATGTGGAGTCTTTGCAAAAATCTAGGCCAAGTTGGATTGCCCCCAACAGGCAACAATTGGATAAATCATTAATGTGTAAATCTCAAAGAAATATAATGAAATACATATTAAAAAATAATATATATATTGAATAATGGAACATCATTTTATAGACAACCTTTTTTATACAATAATTTAAAATAAAACACAATTTTGACAACATAGTTTATAAAATTTCAATCCACACTCGTTGATTGTTCTTTGGTTTTATGCCCTTAAGAACATCCTCAGGGATACCTTTTTCTTCCCTTTTCTTTCACATAGGAGTGTATTTTAAGAAGGGGTAATTAATAAATAACTCATCCCCAATTGTAAGGTCCATAATAAACTCAACCATTATTAATCTATCAACCTCTCTTTCCATATCTTCATCTTTATCATTTATAACCTCAAAAAATTGACAATTTGGTCTTACAGTAGGGTCCTTTCCCTTCCTACTATTTAAAATCCTGCCATATTTTTGCGTGTATATTCATGTCCATCTATATACATAAGATGACCTCTATTCATTTATTTTCCACTTTCCAATCGAAGACAATGTGTATACATATTCCAATTTAGACCGTATGTTGACATGTTATGCTTATATTCTACTAGCATTCTCCATTCACCATTGTAATATGACGAACCATAATATGGCATTAATCTCCTAGTGGGCTTTTGGTAATTGTTTCTATGTTTAGATCCCACATGGACATTTTGGACAGTAAAGAGGCCTATATTATCTACATGAATATTGGAGGGTCATATCATGTATTTCTATCCCCAAACTTGAAACATCTCATACATTATATGTAGTTGTTGATCATTGGGCCAAGCGCAATATAGTCGATGATAAAATGTCTCTTTGTAAATTGATCTAAATCTCAATGGAAATTCATTGTCTCTATCACATTCATTCTCATAGGGTATGTAGTCCTCCTTCTCCTTGTCTTTAAGAAATTATGCATATTTAAACTGGTTCTTGTTCTGTTACTTGTTTTCATCAATTCCTCATCTTATAAGCTGGTATATGTGCACATATTTTTCTTACATGTATCATCAGATAAATGATCATCAAACTCTAGGTTGGAATTTGATGCTCGAAGAAAATTTAAACCAAGAACTATTGGGCGTGGAGCCAGATTATCTTCGTTATTCAGAGGTACTGCCACGTTGAACTCTAGTTCCTGACAGGGTGGCAATGCTGCCCGTTTAATCACTGTTAGGGGGGGTCAAATAGATGAAAAAATTACTTGTAAAATATTGTAATTTCATAGTCAATATGGGTCATTCATTTGGTGGATTATCTAATGGTAGAAGTTATGTTTAACTTAGGGTTTTTTACCCTAGAAGGAAACCCCTTGATTTATATGAGGGAATTGTATTGCAAATGTATGTATGTGTATGAGTATTCTGAGAAAGAAAGGGAGAGGAAAGTATGTAAGAGAAAAGAGGAAATTACAATGGATCGGGTGTATCTTGTATCTCTTCATTTTGTTGGATAATATAAAAGGAAGGACTAGTTGTTTCTCCGTGGACGTAACCCAAATTGGGTGAACCATGTATATCTGTGTCTCTCTTGTTTTATGCGTTTTATGTGTTTGTGTT